>VYZP01062035.1:108-82164 GCA_013400635.1 Hypocryptadius cinnamomeus | reverse complement strand
TGTGAGTACTCAATGGAAGATTAAAGAGTCAATCCACTTCTTCATGCAGTGGGAGACCAACTTTTTTTAAATTTACTTATAGCTGTTGAGCAGCTGTCTTTATGGAGAAAATCAGTTGTGGAAGATGCCTGGTACAGTCAGTGTGCCCACAGATGACAGATTTATGTGGGGAAGATTAGAGGACAGTCACGTGTTTTAGGGTAACCTAGACTCGATAAATTCCAGGTTAGGACATGTAAAGAGGTGTTGGCTAACATCTTGGAGCTGCCATATATGAGAGCACATGTGAGACAGACCTATAGATTAGTGTCCAAATTGATTTTTGAAGAGGGGGAGGTAGGTGAGAGAGGAAATTTCAAATGTTCAGTTTTCAGAAAAACACTGAAGCAAAGTAGCCAGAAGATGTTTGAGCACCTAGAAAAACACAAGAAAAAGACCCCTGATTTTGTGGTTTAGTAATTTCATTATCAAGCTGAATGGTGGGCCTCAGGGAATGTTCATTAAATACAGAAACCCTGAGGAGCTAAGAGAGGCTGTCATTATCTTGCAGAACAGGTTGAAATTCCAAAATTTATCTGAGCAAGTTGAGGTTTCAATGTGGGAAATGAACTGCAGCTCAGTTTGATAAATGCAGATTAGTGTAGCTAGGCAATCCTAAGGAGGATGGGAAACAACCTGCAGCTACTTAGAAAAAGAGCTGGGCTTTTTTTGTGGATCACAGCCCACACTTGGGAAAATAACATTATATGGATGTGAAACAAAGTTAGTGCCATAATGAATACCTAAACTATGCTATTGTATCAACAAAACAAATCACATAACCTTTCTACCTTGCTCTGCAATTGCAAAGCTCTTTGGCTTCAGACTGGGCTCTTTCTAATTTTGTTCCCCATGGTCCAGGAAAGATATGAACCCAAGTCCAGAGGAGAGTTCTTAAAATGACTGGAGATAAAGAAAACACGACCTCTGAAGAAAGATTGGCAGAATGTGAGCCGAGGCAAAAATCTGGAGGAGTAACATGACTCTTTAAAGGGCTCTCACAAGGAGGAAGTCATCATCTGTTGGGTAAATCAGCAGAGAACAGGATGCTGGCACTGGCAGCAGGGCTGTCAAACAAGGGGAGCTGGGTGTCCATCAGGAATGTCACCACCCTAAGTGATCCTGACTCAAGGCAGGGCTGTGACCTGAGGTAATTTACAGATTGCTTCCAGTCAGGTTTTGCTAGCAGTGACCACACTCTGACCCTCAGTATAATAGCACAGCTTTGGCAATTGTGAGCGCTGAGTCTGATTCCAGATGAGAGTTTGGAGTTTGGTTTTTGTCTGTTCCGTTCATAAATGGATCTTGAGCTTTCCTAGAAAAACATATGGGGCAGGGCAGAGTGGTTCAGAATAGAAGGATGGCAGTCTTGTGCTTCAAATGAACCTGCTTCTTTGCAGTTCTAGATTTATTGGCAATTTGGAGCTTATTTTGGTCTCTTTCAATAATTACGCACGTAGATGTTGTTTTGATGACCAAAATATGAAATTCTTTATACTGGGATTTCGTTCTCCAGATCAAAGCTAATTTGAGAAGAATACGTTCATAGATACACATGCAGATCATGAAATTTCTAAATCTACTTTATTTTGTCTTTTTTTTTTTTTATCATCACATCAATGTAAGTGATTTCTAGTCTTACCCTTTTGAAGTTTGCTTTACGGTGAAGTTTGCCATAACAGTTGTGTTTAGAAGAGTAGAAATGAGCCTTTCCATTTTAATTAGAACTTGATGGAAGAAATAGGATCCACTCTCTGCAGAAATTGCAAAGAGGGATTTAATCCTTTCAAAAAACACCCCAAAACAATCAGGTTCACTTTTAGGAGCAGCTGTTTGACTGCAAGAAACAAAGAGGGAAAAATACTGAAGGAGATGAGAATATAACTAGTATTTCTGATTTAAACTTCTGAAACACTAGTCCCTCCCAAGCTTCCACTGGATCCTTATTTCTTTCTCACTCTTTCTCGCTCTTTTTTCCCTACACCTCATTTACTGCTTTATTTCTGTCACATTCACCATTGGCTGTATATGCATTTCCATTTAGCTGGAATTCTGAAACTGCAAATGCGAGGGTGAGTCATTTCTTTGAGACTAGAAGCCATAAGTATGTGTTTAAAATAATAGCTCCATACCTTAGACAAATGTCAAAGTGTGCTACGATTTTAAGTTCCCTGTAGAAAGCAATCTTTACTAGATGGCTACAATATGTGTTGATTTTTAGGCTTTAATTCAGAAATTCTCAGGAGATATCACAGTTTGACTTGTTATATTCCTCATTTGGAATGGTGTTTGGGGTTTCACTGGTTTTAACATCAGATGGAAATTTTTAATGACATAAATGTGTGCTTTTTCTTTGAGTGTCTTCTTGATCCTTGTTATTAAGAAAAGTGCCACGGGACATTGAAGCATAAGGTTGACATGTGTTGCTTTCCTTCAGAGCTCAGTAGAGCCAGCAGATGTCCTGCACTTTGCTGCAGTTTTTAGGGCCCATGAGTTGAAATGGCTGCTGCTGCATTCACTGTCACATTTGCTGTACCAAGAGAGACTAGAAAAAAATTGCTCTTTGCCTTGAAATCCAGGATATAATAAATTGGTCAGAGCACAGGATGGCGAGGGCTGTGCACCAGTTATGCACCACCAGTGCATAAACCAGTGTCCAGTTTCCTACCAGTTTAGCCTCTGACCAGGTTGTTTTCCTCACGTGGGTGTCACAATGGGTGGGTTAACTGAAAGTGCCTGAGGCACTCCTGTGCACCCACAGTATCACCAGCTATTTTGTGTCCTTATCAGTGGGAAGTGGAACGATAACGTGCCTTAAAATTTCCAGCATGAAAGTTAGAAGGCCTTTTGCAAGTGTTCCTTAGGGGTCTGCCCATCAGAGAGAGCAGCACAGAGTGGCTTGCAGTGAGACCGGGGAAGCAGGAGCAAGTTCGTACAGCTGTTTGTACAGCAAGTTTGTACAGCTTTTCATCCCTTTGTCCTGAGCCCTTTGGGAAGAGAGCATTTTCGGGAAGTATTGTGTGTCCCAGCAGCTCAGCTCAGCTCAGGGCTGCCAGTTCCTGCCCGCAGGAGCACGGTGGTGGCTCTCAGTGATCAGGGATGGTGTGGCCAGCAGGACAGGGAGGGCATTCTGTCACCTGGCACTGGTGAGGGCACACCTGGAGTGCTGTGCCCAGTTCTGGCTCCTCAGTTTGGGAAGGACATTGAGACACCTGAGCATGTCCAGAGGAGACAACGAGGCTGGAGAAGGGCTGGGAACACAAACCCTGAGAGGAGCCGCTGAGGGAGCTGGGGGTGCTCAGCCTGGAGAAAAGGAGACTCAGGGGTGACCTTATTGCATGATTTATACCTTTCAACTCCTGAAAGGTGGCTGTGCTCAGCTGGGGCTGGGCTCTTTCTCCAGCAGCACTGACACAACCAGAGGACACAGCCTCAAGCTGCACCAAGGGAAATACAGGTTGGATATCAGGAAAAAGTTTTTTACAGAAAGAGTGATAAAGTTCTGGAATGGCTGCCCAGGGAGGTGGTGCAGTCACCATCCCTGGGTGTGTTTAACAAAGCCTGGATGTGGCACTGGGTGCCAGGGTTTAGTTGAGGTGTTGGGGCTGGGTTGGACTCCATGATCTTGCAGGTCTCTTCCAGCCCAGTGATTCTGTGACACCTTTCTGTCCCAAGCAGCGCAGGGCTGGCAGGGAGTGCTGGCTCTGCATGGGCTGGTGTGTCTAGACAGGGAAGTGCTGTGCAGGAATCCAGCTGTGCTCTTGGAAGCAGCTGGACTGTGCCCCGAGCAGCCACTAATTAGCCTGGGCACTGCAGCACTGACGTGGCAAGGCAGCTCCCCACACCTGAGCTGGCTCCAGAGCCCTGCAGGGATGGTGGTGGAATTAGTGGTGTGGACTTGCCTCACTTGTTTTTTGGGGTTTTTTCTGTTTTGCAGAAGCTGCCAAACACTTATCAGGCAGGTAATGGTTTTGGCTGCTCTTGGCCTGGGTTAGATTCCACCTGATACATGGGAGCTGGCTATTGCATATCTCGATTACAGAGCTTTTGCATTCTTTTGTGTACGGTGTAATAGTTGTTTTAGATTGATTTGATTACCAACACAGTGTCTGAGCCTTTTATTAAAAGTGACAAACCTTTTGAGACTTGTAGGATTTAATGTTCTTGACTGGCTCAGCCTTCCAGGGTAACTGCTTCTTCTGCATTTGTAATAACTGGCAGATCTCCTTATTAAATTCAGTAAGAGCAAAAGCATATTTCCATTGAAATGAATACCTCAGGAATGAATTCTGTTTTAGTGGGAAATTTTCCAGTCTGTCTGTGCTTTTATTTTGCTCACCATGTGAGTCCTTTCATATATTTTACTGTATTTGTACTTATTTGCAATGCCATATAACAGAGCCATATATAGGTATGAGTGCTTTTCTGTTCCTAAACCTCTGCTAGTCTGTGGGTGCTTGTCCATGCATGTGTGTCATAGACAGAGCCCTCCCATCATCTGGGATCAGTGTGCTGTAGAATCAGTAAAATCCTGGTAGGGATTGAAACAATTTTTTTTTTTTCTGTTGGAATTCTTTTTTTTCTATTGTTTCTATTGAAACAATTCTTTATTTTCTTTTGATGTAATGCAATTTATTCGTCCAACACATCTTTGATACTCCAATTTGTTTACATCACAGGCCAGTATGAAAATGTCACCCAGTCAGATTTAAAAAGTTACTAATTTCGTAACTTTTATTTTTTCCTTTGCAGGCTAGACTTCTAGAAAATTTTTATTTCATTTAGAAGAGTTGCTGTACTTGTGGGCTATGTCAATGGACATGTCAATACTGGAAGTCAATGGGTCCTTTTTGCTGCCTGTCAGATACATCTGTCAGTCGCTGCATATCGAATATCTACAACAGGTTATTTAGTTATGGGACAGCTGTTTTCCTGTTGAATCTTTCTGCAAGAGAAATAATGTGGATCTGTTGGTGTCTAGACTCACAGTAGAATAAAGTTCTCTATCAGTGGTGGTCTCTGTGCTTTGCTGGAAGTAGCAAGTATCCTATATTGCTCCTGTTGTTTCCAGGGTGTTGGGATGCATGTGATATATTCAAAATAAAACAATCCCTGTGTCAAAATAGTGTGTGTGCCATTGTGGTGCAGTGTATTGTCTTTATGAACTGCAGAGGCGTCACAAAAAAAGGCTTTAATGATTTTTTGAGGTTTTCATATAGCCTCATCAAGGTTTCAATGAATGATTTCAGCAATACCAGTTTATATAACACCTTCAACTGTTCCTCGTTTTTCCCTCCACTGGGACTCAAAAGTGTCAGAGAGCTCCCATTTCATTTTGGTATAAAGGAAACCAGATTAATTTAAGCCACTTTCTTAACATGGATTTGACATTAAACTAAAAGGAACTGCTTTTGTCTTTCCTTTGCCTTGAGGCATGAGAAAAATGGCTTGTATCTGCCTGCAGAAGATCATTTGAACTTTTTATGGTCTTCTAGTTGATGACTGGCCAATGATTTTATTGGCTGTTAAATGGTCTGTATCTCACTGAGGCTTGGAAAATAGTCCATACCAAGAAAGCCATGGACAGTCACTTGGCTTGGAGTCTCTAAGGGAGAGCTCCAGACAGATAAGTTTTTCCTTTCTCTGGTAGATGGGATTTGAAACATGTCTTGCTCATAGCTGATTTCAGGTAACGTGACAGTAAAAAACTGGATGAAATGGAGCTGGAATAGATTTTGTCAGTAGAAAATGCCTAGAAAAGTAATGTGACAAATGCAAAGGAAACTTCACCTGTATTGTATCTTCATCAAATCTCCATGTGTAACATTGCATGGAAAAAGACAACAGCAATGGGCTGTGAACTGAAGCCTTTGCCATAAAAACCTCCACAGCAGCAACAAACCAACAGTTCTCTTGTTGTGAGGTGATCATTTTCTGTTGTCAGGCTGAGGTATATTCTGTGTAATTATCAGGAGGGGGAAAGGAAAACCATCTCTTTAACCCCTTTTGATGATTTTTCCCCCTTTACCACCTTTCTAAGGGAAGACTTAGTAAAATACTCTTGGCAGAACCTCAAAAGATTTTTGGCATGCTAGGGGGAAAGACTTAAACTGTTAAAATAATAATGCCTGATGTACTTGCTGTCAGAGGCTTTTTGGGGAGCTGCAGAAGCCTTGGACACATTCTCTTGCCTGGGTGCCCCTGAAGCAGGGTGGCTCAGTTCTCAGAGGAAACACCTGGGAGCACAAACACATCCCAGTTTGCTGTGCCAGCCCTGGAAGCTGGGAAGGTAGATGGAGCTCTGGTGCCAGCAGATTGAACACTTGCCTTCTTTCTTTAGTGTAATTACATTTGCTTTTCAAATTAAAGTGTTTCCTCCTGATTCATGGTATGACAGGTCCAAAACTGTGATGGAGTGCAGGCTGGAGGGCTGCATGCTGGAAACCAGGTGTTTGGTTTGACCAGTAGTTGTCTGGTTTTCTTGTTTTGTTGCATGCTGGGAATCGGGGAAAATGAGATTTATTTTGGAGTGCTGGTTCTCTTTTGCTTTGTAGCACTAAGAAACCCTTTGATCTCAGAGGACAGATTTTCATAGGACTGTGGCCTTAGGCCAATATCCCTCAAACAGCTGTAAGCCTTACAGCTACATATTCTTCCATGCAAAGTCTTTTTCTGTTGTGTAGGTGACATTGTTAAGGTAGACACTGTCACCTTGTTTTGGTTTTTTCTAGAAAATTAATTCTTTGACAGTTGCCTCAAGTATGGTATCAGTCTGTTCCAGAGCACTCAGTCAAAGCACTCTTAGCAGAATTCTGTGAATCACAAAATATACCAGGGCAAAAGCAGGAACTTGCCCTGTTCAGCAGTCCATTAGCACTCCTGAGTGATTAACTCCTCATTTCCAGGGAAATGAGTCAGCAAGGAGTCAGGCCAGACCCTGAGTCATCCTTGTGCCCGTGGGGGCTCACCAGGAACCCTCTGCCCTGGCTAGAGCGGAGCTGGCCAGCTGGTGGAAAGCATCTTTGCATCTTTCCTTCCCTCCAGGCACCCCAAGACTTTCTGGGACCTGCTCTGTATGATTTCCTCTTGCTGGGGCTGAGACAAGAGGCTGAGGAGCAGGTTCTCATCTCTTTGCTCTCTCCAGTCTACCTAAAAAAAGGATCAGAGAGAAGGTGGGGCCAGGTTTTTCTCAGAGGTGCATATGGTAACATTCAGGGGCAATCAGCAGGGCAAGAGAAAGTCAGATTAAGTAGGAGAACTTTTCACAGCAAGGGTAGTTAAACTCCAGAACAGTGTGCAGTGTAAGGCTGGGGCACATCTGTCCTGGGGGTGGAAAACACCTCAGCCAACACCCTGAATTAACCTGCCTTGAACAGGCTCTTGGACTAGGTGACCTTGAGAGGTCATTTTCAACCTGAATTATTCATGATTTAAAAATCTGTGTGTTTAACTGTGCTCTCAGAGTTTTCTAAGCTGACTTCAATCCAAATCTCAGGTTTTAATCCAAACTGAGGTTTACCCATAACATTTGTGTTGTACTGGTTTCTTAAAGAACTTAGGACATTCTAAACTTGATGGCTTATTTTTTAGCATTGCTGATCAGGAGATTTTTTTTTTTGCATTCATGGCAAATAAAAATTTTCAGGAAGTGGGATTGTAGAAGTAAGAATGATGTAGGTTTGGGCTTTGGCTGCAGTCTGTGACCAAATCCAGTGCTGTTTGTTCCTTTGGGAGTGCATGTCCTCACTGTTGTGGCAGTGACGATGTGCCAGCTTCTCTTTGGCCTTCATCATCGTCCATGGTAGCCCCAAATTTGTACCTAGATAGCCTAGGGGACCTTTGTGCCTGCACTTCCATTTTTTTGAGTGGTGAAAAAGTCCTCTCTGAAAGGCCAGCGTGGCAAGGGAGCAGCACTGTGTCTCCCCAGAAAGTTTGTTGTTGCAATAACACAGATAAAAAGGATTAGACAATGCGTGGAGTTTCTTAGGCTCTCTGAAACTAAAAATAAAATCTCTGTATTTTTTCTAGTTACTTGTGTCTCAGGTGCCAGTATGTACTCCCAGGCTTTTTCTGGTGGATCCTTGATGCTGTTCCTTTTGAAAAAAATATTTAAAACCACATTTAATAATTTAAAAATACCATACTGCTTTGACAGTTCTTTTTTTTTCTTTTTTTTTATACTTGGTTCCCTAGCAAGTAATTTTTAAATGCGCTGCTTAAGTAACCTAGAAATTGGCAGATTTATTTGCTTGCTTGCAAGAAAGACAACACTGTCATTGGTTTGTCCTCTTTCAGGGTAAGATTTTTTGGTAGTTTTGCCACTCCCAAGTTTCCCCTTCACTTTTCTCTCAGGGACTTCATTTTTTACGCCTGACACTTCTTGAAGTGAATATTGAGTTTTTGCTTTTCCTGTCATTAGGCTGGCCTACCTCAAGGAAAAGTTCAGACCCTTCCAGAGAGAGGATCAAAGAGGTCAATTATAAATGAAAGGTAGGGGAAGGAGGGATATTTTCCTGTCTTGCTTCATCATTTTCACTGATGGAGTCTGCAGAAGCAGAACAGTCTGGTGCTTGTAATATTTGGGGATGGCTCTGTGTTTTCTGAGCTCATGATGGAAAGGAGCCAGCCAGAGAGCTGGGGAACTGTACAGCCTGCCCACATGTTTGGAATGGGCTGGGAAGCTGCTCCAGGTTCTGATTTCCCAATCACTGCCTGCAAAAAGGAGGGATGGGCGTGGGGGGAGGAGATTTCTCCTGTTTGTTTGTGGAGGTGGGGGGGAAAAGAGAAAGTAATGGAGAATGGAAAATGAGAGAGAAATGGGAAGAATCTGCTTTCTTCCTGCTCCTGGGGGACTGTTGCTAGACAGAGCATTTGATGAAGAAAACGCCATGTTTGGGTTTTCAAATACTTGAATTTCAACTGTGCCGTTGGCCTCTGAAGCTTGCGAGTGAGTCCAAGAGAAACAATCTTCCTCTCCAAAGAGGTTTAGCTTGCATCATGCAGGCTCCTTAGCCTGTACAGTCATTTGAAGTGATGTAATGAAAAAGAAGTGGAAGTGGCATCTTTCAAATCTTCCTCTCAACCAACCTCAGGCCTGGGCAGGAGAGACAAAGGACTCCTCATAGTCCCTCTTTGTCACCGTGTAGATGAAAGTAAAAAACATTCATCTTTTTCTTGGTTCCATTTGTGAACCCTTGATAAATTCCACACCCCCTTCCCCACCCCCCCTAAACCAGAGAGGGAAGAAGAATGTTGATTTTGGAAAGGATGAGCTCTCCGCACAGGAGAGGTACTGATGTGCGGTCGGCTGCTTCGGATTCTTCTCTGGGGTTTTTGTGGCTCTTCTTTTTCTCCCCCACCAGTACAAGGCAGTTCATTGAGAAAACCTTAAAACAGCCTGTAGAACATGACTGCAGTGGCAGCTCTGTAGCCTGTCCTCTGGGTCAGCACAGGAAAATAAAATGTTACGTCTTTTCAGCATGGAGAGATTGTCCTGCCTTCCAGAATTTCCATGTTTCTCCAGTGAATTTGTAATTATCATGTGTCAGGACCTTTGCATTTTTTTACACAGTCTGGTCATTGCCCCCCATAAGGAAATAATTCTGGGTGACCTCTCATAAGCAGTGAGCAGGTTTTTCACGTTTTGGAATTTGCTGCAGTTTACACTAAAATCTGCAAGATTACTGTGGTGACCCAGAGGTGACTTCTGTGCCATCACCCCACCCATGGCAGTAACCAAAAGTTCCTGCTTAATTAATTTGTACTACTTCAGTCTGTTCAGAGTGGTGAGAAATCTGAAGGTTTAAACAGCATTGTAATGGAAGATGAGCCATTCATTCACCATTCCCATCCTCTGCTTCTTGCTAGAATTTGGCCCAGGTGGGAGCAGGAGGGACAGGACAGGTTTCTGCCTGCTCTCTCCACTGCCTCTTTTCTTCAAAACTTGAAAGCTTTGTCCTCCCCTGAGCTTTTGGTACTCGCCAGCATCAATAGACCTGAACTCAATGGTTCTACCACCCCGAGATGTCACGGGGGAGCTGATGGCTCAAGCAACTCAGGAGGGAATTTACAATCTTGGTTAAACTCTGTGGGGTTTATTTCATCTGTCTTGTTTTGGAGTGAGGAGAATGAATAGAAAAAAAACCAAACCAGCTTCATTTTTTGATAAATTTACATTCTTAGGCATAGGTAATTCTGGTCAGAAGAGCAAATGAAGCCAAAGATCTGTATGTTTTTGAAGAAGCCTAGTGGTTTTTTTGAAATATGCTCATAGTAAGCATGTGTTTCTAGCCAAATGTGCAGTGGTATATACAATTAGTCTTTGAAACCCAGTACAGAGTAACAGCTGGTTTGAACTCAACTCCAGGAGCTTTTTATGGCTAAAACATAAAAATAAAAAAATTTTATATGAGATATAAAAATGTTAATGTTTCAATAAAATGTATTTTTTCATGTTGACCAGGTCACTAGAGCTACTGTAAGAAGTAGGGCTGTTGCAGGAAAGTTTTCTATTTCGATATAAAGATCCTCTTTGTAATTAGTTATTTTGATATTTTGCAGCTTTCCTTCTTGGAACTAAGAATATGTAAATATTCAGCCTTAGAAACTTGTTTGCTAAAGGAAAAGGAAAAGAAAAAAATTAACTCTGTGAATGAAGGGGCAAAAGTCACTTGTCTGAGGGCTTAAAAAATAGACTGGTTTTGAGATCTGTCTTGTTTTTTACAGTCCCCACAAACCCAGCTGATTGCTACTGTACCAGCTGGACTTCAAATGGTCATTCCTTCTGTCCTTCCCCTGAGCACAGACACCAACATCCTCCGTTAAATTAGAATTCTGATAAAGCAGAAGCCTAAAGTGCAGGTGCTCATCATTGGGATGCAGACTTTCAGGTTTTTTCCTTTCCTCCAAAACGAGGTAAATGACATAAAAGCACCAATAACTAAATATCAGTGCATGACAAAAAAACCCATCTGGAAAAACACTAATGAGGTTTACAAATTGTTGGGTTAAAGGAGGAGCTCCCAGGAAAAATAGATTGCTAGCAAAGCAATATTGGTCTTCAATGAAGAAAACATTTAGAAACTGTGAGAGATGTTTAACCTTTTTTTCTTTCTTCATTAATGCAGTCTGTGGTTACCCAACTTATGATTGAGGGGTGGCTTTGTTCCTTCTGTTAGAGACTAATGTTTTGACTGAATCAGGTAAATGGAACTTGTCTTACATAACTAAAAAAAAAATCCGAGCCTAAAATGATTTTTGATTATACTTTAACGAGACACAGTTTCTGAGCTTGTTCACACTGGATGATTTCACTTGCTGCATCGTTTAAATATTCATGAAACTTGAAACAGAAATGAAGGCAGGTCTCACTTTTCTGACTGTATACCTCATAAAACTCCACTGACAAACATTATAGAAGGATGGAGTATGGAGCTTTCAGAAATAAGGAGAAGGCTAAAATTATGGTAGCCTGCATCTCATTATCCCCTTCATGTCCACCTCATCCCCAAACCTTTAAAATTATATACATCTCCTACACATCTCTGCATATTTCTTTTTCCTATAGTTTCCTTGATCCACTCATTGCACACAACCTTGTGCTGGAAGTAAATCTGTGCTCTCCACTGAGGGCAGCAGCATTTTCTCAGATCACATCTTTGAGGATGCCAGAATATGTTTGGAGAATGAGTCAGGAGACTGCAGAAGGAAAAAAATTCAGGGTGAAGATAGGTGAATGATGCTCTAAAGTGATGACTTTTTGTGCAGTTTGTTTAAAATCCAGATTCTTATAAGTGAGTTCCAGTTTTTATGATGGCTTGACTCCTTATCTTATTTACTGAATTCTTCCAGAGATCAGTGGGTACTCTTTTGAATATGGAAAGAATTATATAATAAGAAAAGTTCTCAGAAATAGGCCTTGGACTTCTCATACTGTACCTTTGAAATTAGTAGACAGATTTGACCTGACACTCTTTGTCTTAGCTCTCTCTTCCTTAAGGAAGTTTTATTCAAATAAATATTTCTGAAGCTCTCAGATACTGTGGTGATGAATGTTAAAAGCTCCCAGAAAATAAAGGAACAGACAGGAGAATTTCCAAAGCTTGGAGTTAAATTTTGGTGCTATATATTCTGGAGGAAATGCAGCTGCTCATTCAAACACATTTGTAGGCAGCACCTATTCTGTTTGCCAAATCAGAGTATTTCACCCTGCAGTGAAATACCTTATGGCCACTTCATTAAGCTCCATGCTGTGCTATAGAAGAAAGAGTGAAGTAAAATTGGACTTCTGTACAAAAGTGGGGCTCTTTGTTTATTTGCAGCCTTTTTTTTTTTTCCTTTTTTGTTCATTATTCAGGTGAATCAGTAATTCAGAGAGATCAGGTTTCTGCCTGCCTCTGGCCATGGGAGGGCCATGTGTGTCAGCCCAAGGTTTGAAAAGTGCCAGTGCTCTGGTGAATGAATGCTTCGGCACATTTCTCCCAACTCTCACTGCTCTGGGCTCATCTGACAAGAGCTTTCCCTGGCTTGTGTCTTTAACCTGTGGTCGTGGTGCCCAGCCTGTTCCCACTGCTCAGGAGCTCTCTGGTGGGATGTTGTGTTGGATTTCTCAGCCTGTGTGTCCCTGCTCCACCCTGCAGTGCCACACTGATTCCCTGTCTCCTCTGCTCCACTGGTTTCCTCTGATCCTGGACAAAGGGGAATGGCTTCACAATGGGAATAGGTTTAGATTAGATCCTAGGGAAAAATTCTGTCCTGTGAGAATAGTGACAGGCTGCAGAGAGCAGCTGTGGCTGCCCCTGGATCCCTGGGAGTGTCCCAGGCCAGCTTGGATGGGCTCTGAGCAGCCTGGGACAGTGGAAGGTGTCCCTGCCCTTGCAGTGGTTTGGGTGGGACTGGACGATCTTTGAGGTCCCACCCAAACCCATTCCACGATTCCTTGATTATTTTCCCNGCCACAGACAGCAAAGCCCTTTTGATAACAACAGCGAGGTTATCTGTCCCAAACCAGGGAAGCCTTTCTCCAGAGGAGCAGGGGAAGGAGGAGGTTTGCTGGTTTAGCATGCCTGTGTTCCTGTTTGGCACTCACAGCATTTAAATGTGACCTTCCTGCAGTTGGGCTGCCTTGCAGCTGTGTGGAAAAGGCTTTGTAGCAGAGACAGGAGGTGCTGCTGATGCCTTGGGAAGGCTAGAACAGAGACTAGACAGAGTTACAGAATAAAGCAGGGATTTATTCCAAGGATCTCCTCTATGGATCCACCTTGGGCAGCACAAGAGCCCAGCCAGGGCTGCACCCAAGAGGAACCAAAATGGTCCCAAAATGCACGAGCGCTCCCGGGGTCTCTCCCTGTGATCAGCTCTGCTCCATGTGCAGATTGCAGTTCATTGGCCAATTCCAGCTTTAGCCCATGCACTCCCATCCTGCTTGTTTTTCTCTCTCCAGCCCACGCTGGTTGTGCTCTTGGGCTGAGATTTGGATCATTTGTCCTTGGTGCCCAGCTGGAGCAGGAATTGTTTTGTCTCCCTGCTCCGTGCAGAGAGCTCACCTTAATATGAAGCTCAGACCCACACACTAAAGCAGCACAGAATCTGAAAAATATATAAAAGCTGAAACCTGAGGCATCACTGCATAGGCAAGGTGATTCTTGTTTTCTCTTACTGGCATATCTTTTATTTTAAATTTAACAGCTCTTCTCTTTCCAGTGTGTTAGAGGGATTCTTTTACACCCAGCTGTGTAACCTTGCTTGATGACACTGCAGTGATTCTCCAAAAGAAAGAGGGTTTTGCTTGACTTTTTAGGATTTTTTTTTTTTAACTTCATACCTGTTTGAGGTCATGCCCACATTTTCTTCATGACTTTTTTTAAATCTTAATAAATAATACAGAAATGAACCTGAGAGATAATAAAATAGGCAGTAGTGTGTATCCACATTTTCTTAGGGTTATCATTCCCTCATCATGTGTGCATCTACATATAAAATATATCCTTCATCCACACATTGGAAAACCCTTGAAGAATCTCTTCATAAACAGTGCTGGGCAGGTTTTTTTTTTTTGCTAGAGTTAGACATTTGAAGAGCAGAGTCCCATGCGTGGTTCTCATGGGCCTATTTTTAGTTTCTTGTATGGGAAGAATGGCAAAAAATAGACCAGGACTGAGTTTGGATTTGTGCACAGAATGTTTATAGGTTAGCTNTATTTGCAGACTTTTTTTTTTTTCCTTTTTTGTTCATTATTCAGGTGAATCAGTAATTCAGAGAGATCAGGTTTCTGCCTGCCTCTGGCCATGGGAGGGCCATGTGTGTCAGCCCAAGGTTTGAAAAGTGCCAGTGCTCTGGTGAATGAATGCTTCGGCACATTTCTCCCAACTCTCACTGCTCTGGGCTCATCTGACAAGAGCTTTCACTGGCTTGTGTCTTTAACCTGTGGTCGTGGTGCCCAGCCTGTTCCCACTGCTCAGGAGCTCTCTGGTGGGATGTTGTCTTGGATTTCCCAGCCTGTGTGTCCCTGCTCCACCCTGCAGGGCCACACTGACTCCCTGTCTCCACTGGTTTCCTCTGATCCTGGACAAAGGGGAATGGCTTCACAATGGGAATAGGTTTAGATTAGATCCTAGGGAAAAATTCTGTCCTGTGAGAATAGTGACAGGCTGCAGAGAGCAGCTGTGGCTGCCCCTGGATCCCTGGGAGTGTCCCAGGCCAGCTTGGATGGGCTCTGAGCAGCCTGGGACAGTGGAAGGTGTCCCTGCCCGTGGTAGGGGGTTGGAATGGGATGGTCTTTAAGGTTTCTTCCAACCCAGGCCTTTCTGTGGTCCTATGATTTTGGTTTTGCCAAGTCCCACTGTGGATCCCTAATTTCCCAATGGCCCTTTCATTGTTATTGCAATTTTCTTCCCAGGATTGTCCCACCTCTCCTCCATCTCCTCATGACCCTGACCCTTTGCAGTCCCTTGCTGTGACTCTGGAGCTGAGCCATTCCACCTTTTTTCCTGGCAGTGACTCTCAGCTTTCACCCCAGTGGGACAATGGGACTTTTTACCCCTCTGTTTCCTTTTTCCACCTAGGAGATAAGGCTGTTTAGTCTCCTTCTCTAAAGTATTTAAAATCTGGGTAAGAAGCCGTTCAGCAGCCTGCAAGCACAAAGCACCACTGTTAATGAATGAAATGAGATAAAAGTGGTGTTGGTGATGCTGCATTGAGACAAACACTCAGGCACTTTTCTGCCCAGCTGTTTTAGTCCTGGGCATCACTGCAGAAACCTAGCAGTTCTTTACTTTGAAATTTCAACCCCTGAAAACAAACAGCAGAGGCTCTGAGGCAGTCAGTCCACCTCAGTTTGGTGTCTCCCAACATTTGTTTTCCCCACTGGAAGATGCAGCGCTGTGTGCTCCGAGCCCTGCAGAACCTGTGTGCTCTGCCATCTGCCTCTGCTGCCATCTGCTCCCCCAAGCTGGCTGCAGCCCCAGACAGCAAAGCCCTTTTGATAACAACAGCGAGGTTATCTGTCCCAAACCAGGGAAGCCTTTCTCCAGAGGAGCAGGGGAAGGAGGAGGTTTGCTGGTTTAGCATGCCTGTGTTCCTGTTTGGCAGTCACAGCATTTAAATGTGACCTTCCTGCAGTTGGGCTGCCTTGCAGCTGTGTGGAAAAGGCTTTGTAGCAGAGACAGGAGGTGCTGCTGATGCCTTGGGAAGGCTAGAACAGAGACTAGACAGAGTTACAGAATAAAGCAGGGGTTTATTCAAAGGATCTCCTCTATGGATGCACCTTGGGCAGCACAAGAGCCCAGCCAGGGCTGCACCCAAGAGGAACCAAAATGGTCCCAAAATGCACGAGCGCTCCCGGGGTCTCTCCCTGTGATCAGCTCTGCTCCATGTGCAGATTGCAGTTCATTGGCCAATTCCAGCTTTAGCCCATGCACTCCCATCCTGCTTGTTTTTCTCTCTCCAGCCCACGCTGGTTGTGCTCTTGGGCTGAGATTTGGATCATTTGTCCTTGGTGCCCAGCTGGAGCAGGAATTGTTTTGTCTCCCTGCTCCGTGCAGAGAGCTCACCTTAATATGAAGCTCAGACCCACACACTAAAGCAGCACAGAATCTGAAAAATATATAAAAGCTGAAACCTGAGGCATCACTGCATAGGCAAGGTGATTCTTGTTTTCTCTTACTGGCATATCTTTTATTTTAAATTTAACAGCTCTTCTCTTTCCAGTGTGTTAGAAGGATTCTTTTACACCCAGCTGTGTAACCTTGCTTGATGACACTGCAGTGATTCTCCAAAAGAAAGAGGGTTTTGCTTGACTTTTTAGGATTTTTTTTTTTAACTTCATACCTGTTTGAGGTCATGCCCACATTTTCTTCATGACTTTTTTAAAATCTTAATAAATAATACAGAAATGAACCTGAGAGATAATAAAATAGGCAGTAGTGTGTATCCACATTTTCTTAGGGTTATCATTCCCTCATCATGTGTGCATCTACATATAAAATATATCCTTCATCCACACATTGGAAAACCCTTGAAGAATCTCTTCATAAACAGTGCTGGGCAGGTTTTTTTTTTTTGCTAGAGTTAGACATTTGAAGAGCAGAGTCCCATGCGTGGTTCTCATGGGCCTATTTTTAGTTTCTTGTATGGGAAGAATGGCAAAAAATAGACCAGGACTGAGTTTGGATTTGTGCACAGAATGTTTATAGGTTAGCTGACAGGAGTGGGTGTGTGTCTGTGGCACAGGACTTCAGTACCACATTTCTGTACACTCATTAACAGGACCCCCAGCAGAGCTGCTGTAGTTTCAGCACTCAAAACACTAATTTTAACATGCTGTAAAGTGCACCATAGCTCTGAAGTGCTATTTTCAGCCTTGATTAGGGATTGCTGACCTGAAAGATCTACATTTCTCCACTGAGAGGTTTTCTTGCATTCATAAATCTCTGGGTTTGGTTCTCCATCTCTCCCTTCCTTCAGAAGCTGTGGATGAGTGGGATGCACAGAGGTTTGCTGCACTTATGCAGAGGATGCATTTATAGCCTGCAAGTGCTAGTGCTGCATCTCTTGCATGTGCATCATTTTCAAGCAATTCAAATATTTAAAAGCATCAGGACGTTTGCTTCTTTGGTTATTGCTTTCACTTTCTTCTTCTGTCCTTGATGATTTTTAGGTGTTGTTTGGTACTTTGGGCTCAGTCTGGAAGGCTGGTATTTCAAAAGTGCAAGGTGCAGTTCTCTGGCTGTGTGACTCCAAGACAAGGAGCTCTTAGAGCAGACTGTATTTTGATACATATTTTCAAATCATTACTTGACAGGAATCAGGTAAGAGAAAGGAACATAGATATTTCATGTCCTTTCTCTTAAAAAAAAACCCCAAAACTAAGTCTAAAACTTAAAACTTTTAAAACTTTTTAAACTATTTTAAACTTTTAAAAAAAACTTAAAACTTCTAAAATTTTAGCAAAATAGCCCTTATGGCTATGAAACTTTCCATGGAAATACCTGCCTCATATTTTCCTAGTCACTTTCCATTGCAGCTGTTTCCTAACTAAATAAAATGTCCTGCCTCGTGATTGACCTGCTAGCTTTTAAAAAAAGAAAATTTAAAAGGTGAGCATCTGACTGGGCAGGGCTTGTCTTGTTTGAAACCTTTAAAAGGAAGGGATAATACTGAAGCAAAAACCTTCCTATCCCCTGAGACAGACAAAAATGAAAACAAAAGTCCCAAGTTCCCCAAAGTGGAGCAAGAATTTAAAATGTTTCAAGAGTGTCCCCTCTCTGTTCTGTTTGACACTTACAGAATACCTGCACTTTCAAAAAACCCTTGAAATATTGACTTGGCTGGAAATGAACAATTAGAAGCTCTGGCCTTTGTTGTTCATCACTTATTGGGCAATTACATGGCAGCTTTGTATGATTTTCTTGGCATGGCTTTGAATTTGGTGTGCAAGACTGAATTGTTCAACACTCAGTTCACTGGCCATTAAATGAGCAAATTATTCCAGTAGCAAAAAGGGCAAATTTTTACCTTGCCCTCATGTTTCCACCCATCTCTGTCATTCTCTGTTTATGTGGAAGGGAATGAGGAGGAAAGGCAGATATTTCCCTGCCTCCAGGACTGCAGGCAGTTGGAAGAGATGCTCTGGTCACTCCAGTCACTGCTCCAGTTTTGGTCCTTTGCTTTTTCAGATGTGGCTGTAGTGGGACTATATCTCTTGTTTATAATAGCACCCAGATTTGAAAAGCCATTTTCCTACAACTAGTGGATACTGATTAAAAACCAAACCAAAGCCACTGCAGAGAGCCCGGTTAGGGTGATAAACTGTGAGGGTGGGGTAGCAGTTTTTCTTTTAAAAACTGACTCCATTAGACAGCTCCATTTTGGCTGGGATGAAGGCTGCATCACATGTGTGGCATGTCTTTCAATTTGCATTTTATAAATGCACAGAATACTCCAAGCAGGTTACAAAAACTGATTGCTGGCCTGTTAGAACTGCGGAGTTACTGCAAATAACGAGGCGTGGAACAAGAGCAGAGGGAATAAAGTCTTTCAGCAGTCTTCATCTAAGTATGTGTACTTAATTTCCCCTGTTCTCCTGAGTGTAAAAACAGCAGGAAGGTCCTAGAGCAGAAGAGCAAGTTGGGCAGCCAAGCTTTCAGTGAGGAGCTGGAATCCCAGAGCTCCCAGTGTGATGTTTCCCCTCGCCCCCCTCCTCTCTCCTCCTGCATTTCTTGGCTCCCCTCGGCTCCCAGGCTGCTGGGGTGTGACGTAAATCACTCCCAGCCAGTGACCCCCGTGGCAAACCTGTAAAACATTATACAGCATGAATAAGAAGTCTCTTCTTAGGCCTGCAGCTGGCTGGATGCAGACATGTGGCAGCAGGGATGTTTTGGAAGAAAGGCACGGCTTGACAGAGAACCCAGTCTCCTGATCAAGGTTTATACTGGCACTTTCCTGTGTTTATAATACCATATGCCAGGGCCATGGCCTCTTTTTTCATCATATTGTTGTTTAAATTTTTTTCCTAAACCTAATCAGCCCTTAGGTTGAGGAGTCTGAAAAGCAGAAACTTGATATCAATATAAGTTTTTCCTTAGAGTTCTTTGACAAGAGTTGTAACTGCTGGAGCTCAAATCTGCTTCGTGTATAAACCATCAGGACCAATTGTTGCTGTTATGAAAAGAAAGTTTTATTTTAAAAAATATTCTCAAAATAGATTCAATATTGCCCACTTTTTTTAGTTGGTTGGGTTTTTTCCTCATGTAGATATTTCATCTTGTTTGCTTGCTTGCTTTCCACTGTGTTAGTTTAGTATTACAGGATAGTATAAGCGTGGTTGTTTTCAAGGAGGGTTGCTATTTGAGTGTGTTTTGAAAACCTCTTTCCCCCCTCAGCTGCACAATCTCAATAATAAGCTTTTCTTAGGTCTAGGCATCTGGTCTCTGGTTTAAGAGCTGCACAGTCGTGCTGTTCCTCTATCAGTGACATGATAACCAGTACTTTAAATAATCATCCTTGACCTTTTTGTAGTCTTTCAGGCTGATTGATTGGTTAAAACCATATTTACAGTGGTAGCCAGAGAGGTTCTTTGTTCAGTGTGTCTCCTGGTTTGGGGTTTGTTATTTACAGGACAGTAGCCCTTAGGATTTCCCCTTGGGTATCTGGCCCCATTGTTCTAGAAGAAGCACAGAGCCACACTTTCTTCTGCCCCAGAGAATTTTCAAACTGAGTTTTGGCTGGAGGAAAGTTCTACCTTGTACTGATTCAATACCACCTGGCCCCCATGTGTTATGCCAAGTATAAGAATTTCCCTCACATTGGGAAATGAATGTTTTAAAATGCAGCGAGTTGTTTTTCTGGCTTTTTCGCAGCTGCATTCAGTGACAGAGCAATTTTTTGGCTGCTGAAAGTTGAGGTGTTGGAGCTGTACTGACTGTGTCCTCTTAGGGCAAAAAACATTCTCCAGCAGCATATAATTACCCACTTTTTAGCAGTCAGGAGTTTGTTGGGCAATGCACTTTGTGAGGTAAAACCTGAAAAGAAAGGCTGGTAGCATAGGAGAGATGCTAATGAAATTTGAAAACAACAAGAGCTAAAAAGAAGTCTGGGCTCTTCTTTTTCACTTTTTTCTTGACTACTCAAGATAGAAATTAACCTTGTCTCATACCTCTTCCATATCTTGGATTTTTTTTTTCTGGTTTTGGCCAGAACCTGACAAAAATAATAAATTAATTCTATCCTGGTACAGCTAATCCCATGGGCCTTTTCTGTAAGTGAAGTTACTTCTTCCTGTTGTTCCCACAGGGACTTGGGAACAATTAGAGGGGATTAGTAAAGAAGATTGGAGCAGCTAAATTCGCCAGTTCATCACTGTCTCTTCCTTGTTTGCTAGATTTAGGGATGGATTTTGCATCCCTCTGTAGAAGGCAGAAACTGACAGAACCAGAGGACCCAGCCTCCAGCTGCACCAAGGGAAATACAGGTTGGATATCAGGAAAAAGTCTTTTACAGAAAGGATGATAAAGTTCTGGAATGTTCTGCCCAGGGAGGTGGTGCAGTCACCATCCCTGGGTGTGTTTAACAAAGCCTGGATGTGGCACTGGGTGCCAGGGTTCAGCTGAGGTGTTGGGGCTGGGTTGGGCTCGATGATCTTTCAGGTCTCTTCCAACCTGGTCATTCTGTGTGAATTCTGTGAGTTCTGTGAACGTGTGTTTAAAAAAAAAACAAAACAAAAACAAACCCAAAACAACAAATAAAAGAACCAGTGAACACTTGTCTGCCCACTGAGCAGTTAGATGTATCACCTAGACAAAAGGGTGAGTTCGATGTCCTGTCTTGCAAGAGTGAAATGCCTCCCTGGTGTGGAATCCTGGACAGCAAAACAAAACCAGACATCTTCTTGCCATGTTCCTAGCACATTTCTGGTCTGGGTGCATTGTTTGGTTACCTGGTGGTTGTATGAGCTTGGAGGATTATTGTATTTGCAGGGTGCCCGATGAAAGCAGGAATGGTGAATTTGACTCCATGTTCTCAGGAGGCTAATTTATTATTTTATGATACTGTATTATATTAAAGAATGCTATACTAAACTATACTAAAGAATACAGAAAGGATACTTACAGAAGGCTGAAAAGATAATAATGAAAACTCGTGACTCTCTCCAGAGTCTCGACACAGGTTGACATTGGTTGGCCAAAGAGTCAAAACAATTCACGTCAGAAACTCAATGAAACAATCACTTGTTGGTAAACACATTCCCAAGGAGCAAAACACAGGAGAAGCAAATGAGATAATACTGTTTTCTTTTTTCTCTGAGGCTTCTCAGCTTCCCAGGAGAAAAATCCTAGGCGAAGAGGTTTTTCCAGAGAATGTGAATGCTGCAGAGGATATTCCTTCTTCTCCCTCTGCCCCCCATTCAGTAACAGGATTTATTAAATTGTTGGCCTAGATGTAGCTTGCTGCACTCCCCGGGTTGTGCATCAGGCTCTGGCCTTATTCTGTCTCTGCTCTCTGATGGCCACATGCTGTTAGATCTCCTTGGTGCTCACAGCTTGGCTCTTGGGAAGTGTTTCCTTGCTGCTGCTCCCCCAGGATGTCTGCACTGCCCTGGGCTGATCCACACCTGAAAGCAGGGAGAGAAGGACACCACGCTCCAGTGCTGGGAGTTTTCCTGGAGCACAGCGCTTGCTGGGTCTCAGGCTGCCTGTGAGCTGCTGCCAGCTCCTGCTCTCAGCCTCTCCTGGCTGCCTCTCCCTGCCCTTCTCCCAGGTGTGCAGCTTCTGCATCCTGACCTTAGAAAGACTGACCAGCCTGTAAGTTCTGAAAATCTGGGCACTCATTGTGGCTCAAAAGCTGCCCAACAAGCAGGTTCACAGCCCAGTGACCAGATTTGCAGGAAGGTCTCTGGAGGCATTTCAGGAAACAGCCTGAATATCTTGAGAAACTCTGTGATGAAGTTTGACAACAGCAGAAAAGCTCATTTCAGTCATTAAACCCTTTGCAACTTGAAACAATTGTGGTGGGGTTTTTCCCTGGGTTTTGGGGCTTTTTTCCTTTCAGATTTTAATTTCAACGCTCTGTAGTAAAACAAAACAGAAATGCCGTTGTCCTAGACATTGAAATATTGAAAAAGGATGTTCTGATGTCTGATAAATATCCTCTTTCTCCCTTCAAGTACTTGTATCAAAACCAAGCTCTTTAGCTGATTCAATTTGTGAAGCATTTGAGTTTTGGAGAAACCCAGGTTTATTTCTTCCAGTCAAGTCAACTGGTTGTGTTATTTGCTTATATGCAGTGCTCTTTGCATTCTGGGGACAAGGAATTAATCCGTACCTCTACAATAAACACAAATCAGTTTTTTAATAAATTACAAGAAGGCTATTTCATTGAAGAAAAAATCCCCAAAAGGCTTGTGTATTAGGATGTGAGGACATTATATCTGTAGTATCCAAAGTGCATTTTTAACTCATGCCCTTCAATTAATGACTTGGCATGTATTCGTGCTGTAAGACAGGAGGAGTTTTTGTGCCATTCTGTATTGTTGCAGTAGCAGGTATTTAGGCAGTGGATAAGCTACTGGGTAAGTTTTCACATGCTTTCTGACCTTCCTGATGCTGGCATTGCCTAGTCTTCTCAAGTAGAACTGAGATAATTTGGCCCTTGAGATAAAGAAGGAGAGATAAAGTTATTTTTAGCATCAGCTTGCTTTAGTTCTGGCATTTCGGTCTGTCCTGCCCATCCTCCTGAGTGGAAGGATGCAGCTTGTTTGTTGTGTTTATTATGTTTTACCATATCTACTCTTCTGGCCTTTGATACCTGGCAGAGCTGAGCTTTACCCTGCAGCAGGTTTCTACCCAGTGCTGGGGCAGCAGGCCACAGATCAGCCATGAATACTCAGTTTGCTGTCCTTGCATTTGTTTTTGTTCTCCTCTTTGCAGTCCTAGTAGTTCAAAGCCTTCTTTCTCTCTTAGAGAATATGTAATTTGGTTCTCTTTCTCTCTCTTTCTCTCTCTTTTTCTCTCTCTCTCTTTCTCTCTCTCGTTCTCTCTCTCTCTCTTTCTCTCTCTCTTTCTCTCTCTCTTTCTCTCTCTCTTTCTCTCTCTCTTTCTCTCTCTCTCCCTTTCTCTCTCCCTCTCTCTCCTCCCTCCCTCCCTGAATAATTTTGAAAGTTTTTTTTCCCTATGATTCAGATTCCAGGAAGTGCAATTTCTAAGCAAATAAAATGCTGTGATGTAACACTTGAAATGCTGTCATTTTTACAGCAGCAGAAAATAACCAGCTGTGTCTTCTGTAAGTTACAGTACAAGTATTTAGTGCTGTTGTCTTTAGAGATTCCAAACGTTTTGAGCTTATCAGTAGTTATCACTGTGGGCACTGCCTGTATTTCCATATGCCTTTTTCTCCATCCTCTGTATTTAATACTGGGGAAAATGTTGGGAGCATTATGCACATGGAGGCTGGATGCCACTTTTTAGTCCTGGGGCCAACACAAAGTGGCATTACAAGGAGCTGGGAACCCTTTTTCCCCTCTTTGATGATGTCACACTCCAGGCTGGCACTGGGAATATTCACCTTTGTGTGGCTCCTTGGTGAGAACTGAGCATGTGAACAGCTCCTTGATCCACCTTGGACTTCCTGATTTCCTCTTAAAGCACTGCAGGTGTTTTACCATGAGCTGTCTTTCCCTAAAAGCAAATTAAAATGCTGGTTCCACTGTGTGGTGGGGGGAACAGGGCGGATGTGTGGGAGGAAAAGTCTAAGGTTAGCAAAACTATTTAGGTTATATACATTTTTATTTATGTTCTATATTTAGGTATGAGAAGGGAAGTTATTTTTTTCATCTTCTGCAGTTCTCCCAAGCTCATAAAGCATCTGTTTCTCAGCCTCTGTCACCTTGGCCTGAACCAAAGTTGTTGGTGGCCCTGGTTCTCCTTCAAGGAGTCTTTGTCTTAATAAAGGGACCCATTGAGAGGGCCCAAGGCACACAGGCACTCAATATTCAGAATGCAACTTGTGGAATTTGTGTCTTTGTACTGATAAAGTGGGTAAACTGCAATTATCTATGATTTGCCTTTCTGAAAAAAGGAATTGCATGGGAAAATTGAATGTGGAAGAGAAGAAAATGGAGCCCTTGTGGTGAGCACTTTGGTGTCAGAGATGCTTCACACACCTCATGAATCAGAGGGGTTTGTGAGAATGCTTTCTCTCCTGGCATTTTGGCTCTTTATCTCTTCCTGTCCCTTTTCATCTCTGCATCCATGGGCAGAGCTGGAGTGGACTCCATGTCTTGGAAGCTTGGGGAAGGTTCAGCCCAGGTCTGGGGCACAGCTGTGAGGTTTTTCACTTTGCTCAGGTCGTCTTCTCTAGCTGAAGTCCTTCTAACTGAGGACAGAGGATTGCAAGATGCCTGAGTCCTGCCCAGGTACAGGGGATAAGTGTTAATTTTTTTATTCTTTGAGTTTTTCTGTCTTTCCTGTTTCACTTTCTTAAAAAGAAAGGTTGTTGGTATGTGAAGCCTGTCCTCCTTCTGATACTTAGAGGGCTGAACAGTTCATTTTCAGAAAGAGTGATAAGATCTCCTGGCAGCCAAAAATAAGAATAACTCTGTTCCCTGGTGTATACCCTTGACTCCCCCCAGAAAAAGAACTTGGACATAAATAGTTGATCAAAACAAAGCCTACGGTCTGATCCCATGAACTGAAGATATTTAGTTTCTATTCCCAGTTTTGCAGTACTGTGCTGGGTAAATGCCTCAATTCTCCATCTGTGAAATGGAGATTTTTTAAATTTTTTTTTTTTTCCCCCCTCAGGAAGGTTCTGTCTGAGTTAACAGGTTTGTGTGGTGGCCTGGAAATGCTTTAGAAGTGGAGAATCTACTAAGATTTCTCTGATTTGCAGCTGACAGATAATAGCAAAAGCTCAAAGCCACCCTACAAAATTCAGACTGAGTGTGTTTAACCACAGCTCCTGGAAGACCAGGCTGGTTCCCAGCACAGGAGGAAAAACAAAGGACAACCTCCAGGCCATGCTGAATTGATGGAAATGATGTTAGCATGAGGGGCTCAGGATTGAATCTGTAATCAATACAGATCTGGTGAGCTCCTTTTTCACAGCCAGAAAACCAGAGCTGCAGAGCCACTTGCCTCTGAGCAGAGTTCCGCCCTCTTTTCTTTTTTTTTTCTTTTTTTTTTGGTTCTGTTTTGGTTTGTTTGTTTGTTTTGGTTTGTTTTGATAGTTAGAAATATAAATACCTTTCCATGTGGACCCTCCTGGTTACATATTTCTAGTAAAATAACACTTCTGCTGAATCAAAGAGTATTCTTGCACAAATTGAACATAAGAAGATGAAAGAAAAAGTATTCAGGACACAGGAAAAAGGAACTTAAATTACTTTTTCAGCAACAAAATTGAAGAAGGATTGAAGACATTGTAATGAAATTAATAGAACAAAAGCTTTTATCTCTCAGGCAGTGTTGAACTGCTTGTCAATAAGAAGAGGAAACACTGTTTTTGTTGATGAAGTTTGCATTAAAAGTATATTTCTGCACCATGCAAAGCTAGATCATTCAAGGAATAAAATTCTGGGGGGAAAATAAGGACCAATGGTGGAGGGGTCAGTAATTGCACATATTTCGAAATATGTGCAATTATTTTATTATATTTTGTTATATTTATTATATTTTATTTTTGAAAACAAATTTCAAAATGTTCTTTTTTGAATAGCTGGACCTTTTTGACATACAACTTATTCCTTTTTTCTGTTCACCACAGAAATGGTGTGATTAATTTTGTTGAAGCTTGTTTCTGAAAGGCAAATTAGTCCAAACACATTTTCAATATGGGATATTCTTCCAGCAAGGAACATTTCAGCAGTTTTCACATGATTCAGTTTAAGTGAACCAAAATGAGGGGCTTGAAACAGAGGTCAGCTGCATGTCTCTCCTTTGGGGTCAGCCCTTCCAGAAAGGGCTCCTTCCCCCTCTGTGCTGCTCTGCCTTTCTCCTCCTCACTCTGAAATGCCTCCTGGTACATCCATGTGCACCATGACTCCCCAATATTGTTTATTCTGTGCATCCTTTACACCATGGCAGAGGCTGCATCTTTGGGCTCTGCTTTTGCTGTGAGCAGTGCTGTGACACCATGGAAATGTGATGGACACGGGACTTGGGTGACCACATGGAATGAATTGTTTGCAGACAGTGTTGCAGGAGGATGTATTTTATGGTACCCCTCTAAGAGAACATACATGGTATTATTTAAAAATAAAATCTGAGAAGCAGAGCTTGTTAAGAGTCAGACTGCATTTCAAATAGTGGGAAAACCTTGCAGCCATTGTGAAAAATCTGTCTTTACTCTGACTTGTAAAAACCTCCACTGAAACCTCTCCTGTTAGGATGGATGAAGGTGCCTGACAGTTCCCCCTGGTACAGCACAAGCCCAATATTCATCTTGCTGGCTTTTGCCATGTTTATACCCAGCATCTCTGCCATCCAGATGGGGAAAAGCACATGTGACAGCACGTGTGTGTGATTTGGAGCAGCAGATGGGTGAGAATGACAAACTGTTGCCTGTGTAGGCACCTACCTAGAGATGACTCAGAGTCCTGCCTCTGTGTTTGCTGTGCTGTTCCTGCTCTCCTTTATGGGCTCCTGCATCCTTGACCCCGCAGGGATCCCGTGCAGGCATCCAGATTTCTGTGCTGATGTCTATTTGCGATGTGCCTCGTGTCTAAGAAAGCACAGAGCGTGTTAGAAATCGTGTAGGGGGAAAAGCAAGGTGGGAATGACTTGATATTCCAGCTCTGATGTGAAGGGAGAACTCACTTTAGTGTGGGGCTGTCACCTGGCATTTCGTGCCCTGTGTAAGTTGCCTTGCCCTGTTCTGATCTTGCTCTGGGTGTGTTCTGCAGAAGGAGGAGGGTGGTGGCAGGTGAAGTGCACTGAGACAGGAGAGGCTGGTGTTCCTGCTGTGGTCCTGCAGCTTTGGATATTCCCACTGCTCTGGTGTGGTGGGATCAGCTGGCACAGGCTGTGCCTGGCAGCTTGACCCCAAGGGAATTGGTGCCAGTTCCAGCAGCAGGGAAGTTTATGCCCCAAATGTGGTTTTGCATGCATTTCAACTGGACTGTCACTTAAAATTGTAGGGTGGGAGAAGTTAAAATGTGTGTATTTCCTTGAGCTAGGCCCTTTAGGGTCAGCAAGGTCGCAAATGCTGTGGCCATGCATGCACGTGGACCTGCTAGGCTGGGAATGCACTTAGCACAAGGTTTGGTGCCTGACACATGGCATTGATCTAAAACCCACAAATTCTGCACTTCTCTGTGTGTTAGTCCTGACAGCTCTGCTGTAAGGCCTGGCTTGGGGTATCAAAGCAAAGCCCTGCTCTGCCAGTGCTCTGAGCTCTGCTCATTCTGTAGAGCCAGCAAAGCACCAAAGTTTTGGTGCCTGTGGTCCCATAAATCTGAGGTAGGTAATCAAATCCTACTGCTGTCTGGCTGAAACACATATTCTGTGGCCAGGAATCTGCATGTAAATGTCAGTGGGAGATTCTCCTTGTGAATTTTCTGTGTGGCAGTTGGCTTTTTTCCTTTATTTTAAATCTTGCAGCTGCAGGGATGAGTAGAAAAGATCCCTGGTTTGCTGCTGGAGAGGGATGTGAGCCCCCTGTGAGCTCCATGCCGAGGACAGCTGGAGGAGCTGGGAGATCTGGGCTGCTTGGGGATGGAGTGGGTGAAATGTGTCGTGCTGGAAGAAGATCACTGAGCTGATTTAATTAGTTCCGTTCCAGAGGATCCATTTCTGCTCGGGTCACTGCTACGTTCATCTATTTGCTTTTTTCCCCCCTCTTAGCAATAGCCAAACACAGGGTGATAATTAATTTGGCAGGTTGATTGAGATTGGGTGGCAGAGAGGGGAGTTTTCCTGGATGAGTGATGAAGCATCGCTGGTTGAGCTAAAAGTGAATAGTCTGAAATAGAAAGTAGTTAGTATAAAATCCCCCCAAGGGTGTGTTTAAACTGAATGTACTTGGAGTTTTGACATTGAGGTTTTTTAGTAAGCTACCAGACTCTACAGTGTAATTTTAGGACATTTGCTAGCTGGGATCTAGCTGTTGAAATATCAGTGCTATTCTTCTGCTTTGTGAAGCCTCAGAACCAGGAAAATGGGGTGTTAATGAAAGAAGAGCCTCGTTTGTGTGGGTGTCAGGCTGAAACAAGCCTTGGCAGGGCAGTGCTTTTTTCTTTTCCAGGCCAACTCTGGAAGCTGAGGCTTCACCTGCCCAGTCTCAGGGCTGCTCTCAGGGTGGGAGAAGGCTGTGTGGGTCAGTCTGCTTTGTGGCAGGCCAAATTCTCCTTACCTTAAAATTTTCATTGCTTCATTGCAGCTGTCCCTCAGTGCTGCTATTAAAGTTAATGTGTTTCAGTAAAACGAGCCCCTGGAACTGTTGCATTGCTGGCTTTCTGCCTCACTCTCTTTTGGCCTGACCAGGGACCAATTCCTGTAGTCACCATGTTTTGTGTTTCACACCAGGTGGACACTAAGTTGCCATATTACCATAAGCAAAGTTTGGGTTTTTTTTCTTTTCGGGAAGTGCTCCTGGTATCACAAGAGATCTGGTTTCATCAGGCTGCTGGATTTGCTGCTTACAGAATTCCCAGTTTTGGGGCACAGTGGCACTGCCACCTTTGGTGTCTGTGACCAAGCACTTGGAGTTAGGATGTTTTCTCTCTCAGTCTCTGCCCCCTTCCTCTTTGTGAGCGACTCTGCTCTGCTGAGAGGTTGGAGCTGGCAGCTGTGACAAAATGCCATCCTGTGTGCACAGGGCAGTGCAGAGGTGACACCAACGAGTCACACATGTCCCTGTCCCTGCTGTAGTGGCTCATTCCCTTGCTGGAACTGGAACCACTTCCAGAGGTTGAATGTCTGGTGAAACCTCCATGCTTACTCAGTCCTAAGGGTTTTTTCCTGCTGAGACTGCCAGTAAGGATGTCAGTTTGTGATGGTTTGGGGTTTTCTTTGGGTTGGTTTTTTTTCCTGTGAGGTAGACACTTATCCACTGGGAATTGAATTGGAAAATTCCCATTTTTATGCAAACTACCAGAGAATGGTCAGCTATTTGACAAATGCACTTGGCAAACTCATTGGGCTGATTTGCCTCCCCTATGAGCTATGTGTTCATATTGAGGGTGATCCACCTGAAATCAGAGCTTGACTGAAAAATCCCTGAAAACCTTTACCTGCTTTTCCAGTGGGTTTTTAATTGCTGTGCAAAAATGCATCACCTCTATCTTCAAGGCATTTCTGTGGAAGCTGAGACCCTTCTGTGCACTGGTAACTGGCCTAAAAGGACACACCTCACCCTGGAGGTTTGTGTTAGCAGCAACAAGTGCAGATGAAGCCTGTGTGACAGCAGGATCTCTGAAAAGATGGAAAGTGAGAGAAAAGCTATGCACTAAAGAGAGAGTAGCATTGGGAACATACATTTCAGAGCAGATTGTTTTATAGAAATCTTTAGACTCTTTAACAAAAGAAAAAAAGATTTCAGATACCTCAACATGATTTCAGACTTTGCTAACTCTGCTGCAGTAGCTGTCTAATTATCAAGCTTGTGCCAGGCTTGGTACTGTGAATGGGATTCTCAATGCACAGTGAATGATTCCCAATGGGAAAAAAAGAAGTAAATAAGCTTTCTGACTTTTCTAGGAACTTAATTGCAGCAGAATTGCACCAGAATGGACTTGACTGGGTAGCTGTGAGTTCCAGGAACCTCATGTGTGTATTGTGAATAGCAAGCAACATTTAAATAGTAATTCTTCTTCTTTTTACCAATATACTTCTGTTCTTTTGTTAAATTGCTGTTATGTTTAGCACTCTTGACGTTGCTGTGTTGCCTTGGCATTCCCATACTGAGGAATCTTCTTCTCTAAGTGACTGTTGGTAAATTATCTCTGTGGCTAAGGTGGGAGGGTATCAGAGTAGCTGTGCCCGCAGCTTTTATCTCACCACTATAGACATTTTCTCTAAGGCTTTGGTTTTCATGAGTATGCTCAGAATGGGAAAGTGGGAAAATTTTTCGTATATGAAAAATATATGGAAAATTTGGTGAACACTTTTACTTGTGGATTACTAGTCCACTGGATCAATATACCTATTATTTATCTACCAGAACAGTTCAAGGGGATAAGAAATCTATTTATGATCATTTTAATTGTTTTACTCATTTATTCTGAATTGAAATATCCAGATTAAGATCATTAATTTAGGAAGCCTTTGTTAAAAAATCTGCAATACATCTGCAAGTAACTCTTTGTGTGGAATCCATCATTAAGGATCACTGAAGAATAAGAATTGCTTCCAAAAAACCAAAATAAAAAAGGGGCAAAAACCACCACCACCTCCTCCCTTCCACCCCCCACTCTCCTCAAAATCAGGTCTTTTCTCTATTTTACTACAGCTCTGCCTCCCAAACCTGTTGTTTAAAATCCTCCTTGATGTGTGAAGGATTAATAGAGACCTGAGAAATTCAGTGGTAGGAGTGAAAATAATAGAAACACGCATGGATTTGTTTTACTACTGTCATCTGTTTAAGTAGTTGTGACAAAAATTTGTATAAAACCACATACAGGGTGTGGAGGTGGATATTCCTGTGCCTTTTCTTTTCCCCACCTACGTTTGGTGTGGTTTTTGTTTTTTTTTTTAACTTCCCAGCAGCTTCACATTCTGTAAAGTGAAACCTGCTCATTTTCAGGGGTGCTGTGGAGCAAGGGGCACAGCAGCTGCCCTGAGCCCATGGCCGTGTCACTCATCTCTGTGTCACACATCTCTGTGTCACACATCTCCGTGTCACACATCTCCGTGTCACACATCTCCGTGTCCCTCACCCATCCCGTAAGGAAGCCAGCATCCCTGCATCCTTCTTCCCTGAAGAAGTCAGCTGCAGTTTATTGTCTGGGAATAAGAAGGTCGTTGGCTGCCGTGAGAACCTCCTCCAGAATGCAGGCTCTTGCTGTGTCTCCCAGTGCCAGGGATGAGCTCATTCCCCCGGAGCTGAGTCCCTGGTGAAGTGCTCGGGGCGGTTTGCTCTCCGTGCCTTAGGGACAGTCACTGCTGCTGCCTTTTGGGTTGTCCCCTGTGCTGCTGTGCCCGTGGGGCTCCCCTCAGCCTTGCATCTCCAAGGCCTTGGTTTCTGCAGTCCCTGCTGCCACGGTGGCTCATGGTCCTGCTCGCTGTCCCAGCACAGTGCCTGACCCAGAGCGCTCTCTGCAGCCTCTGGCAGTGCTCTGGCTCCTTGCCTGGCCTCCCAGCCAGCTTCTCCTCCCAGCAGCTCCCTCCAGCACTTCCAGCTTCCCTGGGGTAGCAGCTTCAGGGGACTTAACTCCATCCCCACATGGGTCTCAGCCTGCAGAGAAGACATTCCCTGCAGCTCCTCCTGGAACCCATCACTGTACCTCATTGGTACAAGGTACCAACGCTGGTACCCTTCCTCCAGTTCAAAGCAATGCCGAGTTCCACGTTTCATTTCTGCCTCTGCTGTGGTTTAAAAAGCTTATCTCTGCTTCCAGCTGTTGTCCAGCAGCCCAGAAACCTTTGAAACAATGTCTTTGATTAGGAAGCAACTGAATGGCTCTTAAATGGTCACCTCCAATTTATTACTTTGGTGGGTTTGTTGTGGTGAATTTTTTTTTGGGGGGGTTTTGTTTGGTTTTCTTTTCTTAACCGGTCTTGGCCTGATGATTTGCAAGGCTAGAAGATGTTGGAAGCATTTGGGTGGAGAGTTTCCTCTCCACAGTGGCTGTGATGACACGAGCATGCAGCTCACACATCTGGCTGAAGAGCACAGCTCTGACATCTTGTGCTTTGTGCTGGCCCTGGGAGCTGGCCAGGGGCTGTGGAAAAGGGATTGTTTTTCCAAATACTGGAGGCCTTTGCTGTCTGTGTGTCATGGCCTGCACAGGCCTGTGTGTGATCACTCAGCTCACAGCAAGGAGGGCATCTCTGACACCTTGGATGCCTCAGGGCAGGGTGCAGTTCTGCCGGTTGGTGGAGAAGGTGGGCAGAGCAGCCAGTTGGTCCCAGGTTAAGTTATCAGGATCTGGCAGAGGTGAATCTCAGCAGCTACAGCCTGCTTAGCTACTCCTGCTGATGGTGTCCACACTAAAATTCCCTCCCTAAATCAATCAAGTCAGTAAATAATCTCATTTATCTTGATTGCCATGAACATGCAGGGTACAGTCTATCGGATAGGAGGAATCCTACTCAAAATAGCATGTGCAAAAACACCCTGTTAGCTTCTGTGTGACCTGACTCCTGCATGTTTGCAAAAATAAATGTTTCCTCTAATATGTAATCAAGGAAATAATTTGTGCTTTTTTTTTGTTGTTGTTGCCCAAAAAAGAACTTATCGGGAACATTTTGTGCCTACATGCTGGTAACAAACAGTTTCTTATTACCACTGGAAATATGATCCTGACTGGAGCATGGCTAATACCCACATTCAGAGAATATGGATCATACTGTGCCCCATTCAGCACAAGCTGTAAAGAGGCAGTGTCAGAGAGCCCAACAGTGAGACACTGTTTCACATCCTCAACATGCCCATTCAACTAAATCTCTCCCAAAGAGGGGAGATGTTATGCTCATGTTTAAATAGAAGCTCTGCTATTTTGGTGAAGGTTGAAACCAGGTGCCAACCTGATTGGATATTCCTATCTTGCTCTTCTCAATGCTGATTCCCAAATATAAACAACTCTTAAAGCTGCTGGCTACCACCCAGCCAAAACTTCTCGTAATCTCATTGGTAATTCATTTTTACCACTACTAAATGTGCTAAATCCTTGCAGGAGTGGCAAAAAGGCCTTTTTGCAGGTTTGGGAGAGCTCAGGCTGCCCTATTCACGTATCACAGCCAGTTCAGTGGGAAATGTTGGATGCAAATGCTTGGCTCCCAATCCCAGCTGGAGCAGAGGAGCAATTTCTCTCACATTCCTGTGCTTTGCCTTGTGTCCACCTTCCACTAGAGAGAGCAGGAGTCTTTTATGTTCCCTGTAATGGGAATGAGGTATCCAGCCACAGTCTAAATCTTTAAAATCCAAGGGAGGGAGGCAGTGAGCTGGGGCAAGGTTCTCACATGCATTTGGGCTATGTGATCTTGTTTCAGTCTTCTTCAATCCCATTTATTGTCTTTGGTGACTGCTGGCTGATGCAGCTCACTTTTGTCATCACCATCTGGTTGTTTTTAGAACAGTAAAAGTGTTGTGTACGTGTAAATATGTGTCACAATAAAATTCCAGAGTAATAGACTATAATCTGAATAGAATTAGAGTAGACTTTTAATTGATTTAAAGGGTTTTATTAAACACTGAATGTAATTAATTCATTGGTCCTCTTTAATACTTAAAAGGAAAGGATCTGCTCATTCCCTCTAATGAAACTGTGGTGAGTTTAAACAATGCTTTAATAAGTCCATATGGTTTCAAAATGCTGCTGCATTCTGCTGCTGAGGATTCCCTTCCCTTCCAAAGAATATACATGGGACTGCTTGTATTTTAAATATTGAGGTTTTTTCCTGACTTGTGCCCACTGGGGGAGGTCCTTATAATAAGATAATGCCTTTCTATTATTCTGACTCATTTTTGAGGTTGTTTTTTTCTGGTTGGCTTTGTTGGAGGTTTTTTATCTAACCATTGCATAGTTAGCAGTATTGCTGTTTCAAGAGTGCCAAAATTAAAACCCTGGTCCAGAAAAGATTGTATAAGGGAAAAACAGGACTTATAAACAGCTGAAAAGGTTTAAATTGTCATACTTTACTTTCTGTCTTTTTTAGATTTACTTAGATCTTCTACAATCTGAGTGGGTCACATTTTCCTGCAGTTCTCTAATACTAAGGAGGCTAAGAATTATGGTTTATGAATTTTAATGAAAGTTGAAATCCTTATGTAATCATTTGCTGGGGCTTTAATTAAATAACCATATAGGAGAAGAACTGCATTTAGAGAGGCGAGGGCTGAAGATGCTAATTTTTAAATGGCTTTGTTCTACTTCAGTATGGGTATCTCAGAAATCTGATGTAATGTAGACAGTCCTTTATACCATCCTCTGCTCCTCTGAAGGTGTTGCTGCATTAGTGAACATAAGTTTAAAAACCACAAGCTGAGAAACTTCATGGTGTTTATAGCAAGAACCTGAAATTTGGACCACAGTCCCCCACCCTACATCTCCAAAAGGAGATGACCCCTTTCACTTTTCCTCTTCTGTCTGTGTCTGGGATTTTGGGGGTCTTTTCCACTCCTGCTTCCTCTTGCACTGACAGTGCTCATCCTCAGCTGGAATGGGGGAGTGTTTTCCCTGGAGAGCTGTCAGTCAGTTCTTAGGGTAGCACCAACCAGTTGGTTTTAGCAAAGGCCATGGTTTTGTGCATTCCTGAGCATGCAAGGCTCGTTCTTGTTGCTAAAAGCCGCTTTCATCTGTGAGTATAAACCAGAGATGGGTTTCCAGGGCAGTTTCAGATGAAATGTAAAGTGACTCCTTTTCTTCTAACAGAGACTGCATGCATGTAAGCTGTGTGGGAGTTTGATTTCAGTTTTATCCCTCCTTTTCTGCTGCTGATACATGTAGCCTTAGCTGCCTGGTCAGTAAGAATAATAAATTTGATGCTCTGAGGCTGTTTATCATCACTCTGGACCAAATTGATTCCAGGGAACTTTCAGAGAAGGTGGTGAGGTCTGGAGCAAACCCATCTGTTAGTGATAAACATAAATCCCCCTACTTCCAAATGCATTTTTATGTTAGTATCTCTGTTTGCATGCATGCACCAATTAAGCACTATATTATTTTCTTTTTCCATGATTTCAGAAGGTTGACTCATTCAAGTGGATTTATGCACACTGTCTGTTTTCTCTGAGTGTACTTGGTTTGTTGTTTGGTTTGTTGTGTTTTTTGTGTGTGTGTTTTTATTTCTTTTGGGGGGGGGGGTTGTTTCGTTTTGGGCTTTATTTTGCTTTTAATTCTGTTTTCTTCATCTTTTGATTTCTATTCAGCTTGTGGAAATCGTGATTTCTACCTCACAGAATAGTTCAGGCATTCTTTCCTCCTTTTCTGGGTATCATGCTCCAGCACTTACTGTTTGTCCATTAAAATAAAATCAGGTTCAGAAGCAATTGAGCAGAGTGTGACTTGTTGAACTAAAGGGTGTCAGTCACACTGAGGCAACCGTCCCTCTGCAGAATGCTGGCCTGGCAGAGATTTTGTCATAATCTCTGGGGTTTTCTTCTTTCTGAGGCCTTTTGGTGCAGCATCCTTTTCATTTCATTTTTCATTCCTTCACTCCTGTGTTAGTAGGGACCACCACGTGCCAAGAACATTCTAGCATGAGATGAGCACGGCTTTTTAGATAACAAAGGAGAAATAGATTTTTAAAGCCAAGTAAGATTTTATAACAACAGTAGGAAAAGGTTTTTTTCATAGGTCATGGGTTAGATATATTGCTTGAGAGCAGCCTCGCTGTTTTAGCTGGGGACAGCCACAGCCCATGTCACTCAGCAGAACACCCAGGCACAGGGAGAGAACAGTGACGTGGGCATTGTTTTATGCTGGGGACAACTGATCTATCAGCAAAAACACAAACGTGGCTGATTCCACCAAGGCATCCTTGTAGAGAAATTAAATTGGACAAGGGCTGTGTAAATTGCTATAAGGAGTTAAATGGTGATGAAATAAGGAAGAGCTCTCTCTGTTGGCTCCAGTGAATTTGGGACTGCTTCACTGGTGGCTTTGTCTTCTCCTCTGTGAGGGATGTTGAGAGTTAGACACTGGGAAGTGGAGCAAGGATGAGTTATTACAGGCTTTGGACTGAATTTCACTGCAGCATTAGCTGCTGCTGCAACATGCAGCCTGTGCAGCCCCCCAGGATTGCCCACACGTGGTGGAGGAGCAGGAGGAGAGATGGGGAGACAAAAGCTCCCTGCAAGCTGGGCAGGAGGAGGAGCGGTGCAGCAGGGCAGGAGTTGGCTGTGGGGCTGAAAACTCCCTGTGGAGATGGGAAGCAGCAGGCAGGAATAGGGATCAGGATGGGCAAACTGTGCCTAGAGGTGAAGGAATGTTTAAGAGGACTTGATTTGGGGGTGAGGATTAGTGGTGATCACAGGTAACCACCCTGGCTTTCCTGGGACTGGCTGCACTGGGAGCATCCCTACATATGGGAAGAGTAATTCCAGGCCTGGCCTGTGACTGCACCTCTCATTTTTGGTGGCAGTAAGAAAGCAGCCTTTCCCTTTTCAGTGAGCTATTGTGAGAAATTATATTTGCTTTCAAAATTTTTAAAAAGGTTTATTAAAACTTTATCAAAAACTACAACAGAAGACTGAATACAGAAAATAAACCCACAGCTGGGAGCAAAGGATTTTCTCTACTATGTGCTCACCTACCAATGGATGTTCTGCTTTTTAACCCTTTGGCCTCTCTTAAAGTTTTGTGTCTTGACTCTTTCTTTGCTGTCTAGTGGTGGAGATTACTTTCTGATATCTTGTTTGGAGGTCAGGTGTTGCTGTAGTAATGAGCTGACTTTCTTAAATGCCCCAGCTATCTCCTGAGAACCATGTAAAAGGGGGTGAACATAACTATAAATTTATAAAATTTCCCTTAGTATATTCATAATATTTGTTCTTTAATTGTGAGAGCCAACTATTTCATTGCTCATTTATTACGCTATGGGTTCAGTGAGGGCAGGAGCATGAAAAACCTGGCAGGGGGATCTGATGCTGCCCTTGGGTTTGTAGGTGTGGGGTGTCTGCCAAGTGTCTGTGGAGCCTGGAGAACCACAGTGGCCACAGCCAGGCTGGAACATTAATCCTTCTTTCTTCACTGTGAGGATTGCTTTTTGTGCTAGTTCCACTGATAGGAACCTGGAGGTACAGCTAGCCCTTATCACTCTGGGAATCACCTGTGGTCAGACTCAGGCTAAATTAATTTTATTTTAGCCAAGTGAATTAAGAAAGCAGGAGTTACTTCCTCCCAAGGCACAGGGGCTAAGAAGTTAAACTGATGAGGGTTTTTTGGTCCCCAGAGGAAAGACAGGTAGGAGGATTCTGGCAGAGTTCCTTTGAAGCACATAACCTTTGGTAGGTACATCTCTTGATAGTTTTTGCACAACAGTTATTTATTTAAAAAAAATCACAGCTGTGCTTCATGCAGTAATGGAGAACTAACAGGGAAACCCAGCAGAACCAGTGTTTCCACCATGGAAAATAGGAAAAAATTGCAGTAAAATGAGGGGGCCTGTCACAAGGCTGTATCAGGTAAAAAAAGGTGATATTTCTGATTTTTGATGCCTGTCTGCATGTGTGGTTTGTCTCCAGTTATGGAGATAGATAGTTGTAAGTAATAACTTAAAAAGAAGGAGCCCTTGGGAAAGAAAAGGATAAGTAGGGACAGTTAATGGAGAAGATTAAAAAAAAACTCATCATAGGAGATGCATGTGGCTTCCTTGATTTTGCAAAGTAGTTTTAGCCTCTTGTCCTGGGATCAGTGTTCTGAAAGCATGTTCTGCAGTAAGTGTGGGTTGTAAATCTCCTTGCCTACCTCTGAACTGGGAGAAGGCATTTCCTTTGGGAAAGAATGTTGGGAAAAATGAGCGAGAAAATGTTCATGACTATAAGTCAGTGCATGTCACATTAACCCTCCTAGCTTTCATTCACATATTTTTATATTTGAATTAAGCAATGCTTCTATGTGTAGGAGCAAACAATGCCCAGAAGAAATCCCTGAGTAGATGTACAAAAACCCCGATCATTCAGTGGTGAAACAGATTTAAAGCTGTTGCTAATTATCATGGCTGATATGAAATGTACATTGCTGATTAATCAAATGTGCCCTGGTTTTGGTAATCTCCTTGTTGATGTATCAGCTGTCCTTTTGCCAGATCAGTATTAAACATTTGGCTGAAGCTGAATCTATGGCAGTGGGAATTTTATTGGCACGAGCAGAGCTGTGATGCCAGATGTGTTTGGGTTCTGAATGCAAAGGTACAATGTTACGTGGCTTTATTATGAAGCTAAAAGCTGTGTGAGATAAATCATAAAAGCAAACCTGTTTATTTCCAAGAAAAATGTGTAGTGGATATAAAAGCATGAGTGTTTCAATTAAAACTAATGAGTGCAATTTATCACTTACCTCTGCTTTTCTTTGTTTTGCAGCTCATGGGGCATTCTGAATGGGATCACAAACGAGGACCCAGAGGCTCACAGGTCAGTTGCTCAGTATTTTGTGTTTGATTTTAGCTTTTGCTACATTTGAGGCATTCAAGCAAGTTTTCTGTCTGAGTTTGGCAAAGTTGTTAATTTTGTTAATATTTGCAGGGTTTGGAGCAATGGAAAAAGGCATAAAACCATGACAGCTTTCATTAATATAATTTTTGAGCTGTAATTCAAACAGTTGATCCAGACAGAGCTGAGTCATCCAACAGAAAGATTTTTCAGTAGCAGAAGGATGAATTAGATGTATGGATAAAGCATTTCTTACTCAGCTGTCTACCATCAGGACATCAAAGCAATGCAGACTCAAACAGTGTGGGTATGTTTTGTTTGGTGGTTTGTTTTTTGGGTTATTTTAACCTGACAAACTTGTAAAACTTAGATGGCTCTCTCACCATAAATCTTTTCATTATTGACCCAGGTGTTGGAACTCAGTGGGGAGGTGCAGAGAAGCCACGTGTAGCCACTGGTTTGTCTTGACCTGTCACTGGAAGGAAATTGTGCCAGTAGTGTTAATGGGATCACAGTCCATTTCAAAATTACCTGTAGTAACTGTCTCTTGTAATTATCTATTACAATTGCTGCAAACAAGACTTCATGACCAATATTGATGTTCAGGAATTTTCCTGCTTGGGTAAAACAGCCTTTCCCATCTAGTGTTGAAAAAACTTAAATACATTATTAGAGCTCCAGCCTTTTGTACTGGGTTTTACTTCAGGTGAAGAATTTTCACCTGGATACTTTGTACAAATGGCAGTCCAGAGGTGTCATAAAAGCATGAAAGGATCTATAATAAGGTGGCAAAAGAAAACTGTAGAATCATTGGACACTTTGGGTTGGAAGGGACCTTAAAGATCAGTTCCAACCCCCTGCCGTGGCAGGGACACCTTCTACTGTCCCAGGGAGCTCCAAGCCCTGTCCATCCTGGCCTTGGACATTTCCAGGGAACCAGAGGGAGTCACAGCTTCTCTGGGCACCTGTGCTAGGGCCTGCCCACCCTCACAAAAAATAATCTCTACCTAACATTTAATGTAGACCTACTCTCTGGCAGATTGAAGGCATTCCCCCTTGTTCTCTCACTACAGTTCCTGATGAAGAGTCCCAAAATGACCCAGCCTTTCTGATTACCATGTGCTATCCTAGTGCCCAGACACAAAAACCAAGGAAGAAAAGTTTCATTAGAGAGAAGAAAATCTGCCTCAGTTATTCCACTGTAACTTTAGATTCTCTCTTTTACATGACTCTGAAAATCTTCTAGATAGGAACAACATTAAGCCTAATCTAATTAAGTTCCTTGAAAGGTTAGGAGAAATTAAGGAAGTTCTGATTTTTGCAGAATAGAAAAGACCTTTTTTATCCTTTTGTGATTCAGTTACATTGTTGCCAGTTTGTGTCCTTTAAAAAATGCACCTGTTGTAAAAAACAAGATCTTGCTGAAAAATTAAGGTGAGTGATGTGTTAGGTATACTTAAATACCTTAAAACCTAGGAAGGAAAAAAAGGAAGTGGAATCACTGGTTTACCATAATGTAAAATTAAAACCTGTGTGTGAACTCCTGAAGTTATTCCATCAAGACTCATTAAAATCTGATTCAGTGAAGGGGATTTTTTTTTTTAGGAGCTAGTAGGTTTTCTGTGGCATGTGTTGAAACATGAGGGGAAGCTACTACAGTGCATGTCATCCTCCTTAGTGGCCCACTTGGAAAACATGTTCCTTTTCTGCACGTAGGAGTGAAATGCAAAGTGCTGTAGTTCCAGGTAGAGATGGATCTCAAATGAAATTCACTGAGGCCCACGGGAATTTCTGTTTGCAGCAGTTTGTCTCGTGATAAGCATCTGCAATTCAATAGAATGTTAATGGCACAAGGAAAAAGCTGTCTTTACAATATTTCACCTGCTCATGGCTTCTAGCACGACCATCACTGCAGTCCCCTTTTGAGACTGCCCACATGTATGTGTATGTATGTTGTAGGATTCCTTTTCTTTTAGAATAATTATACTATTAAGGCTGCTCTAATTAGATGGAATTATAGGTTGCGTTACAAAGAGCGGGGAGCTCCTGGCTACATACTTGTTCCTTTTTTTTCCTTTCTTTTTTCATGCCTGAAAACAGCATTGCCTGCTCTAAATGCTTCATGCTGGGAATTTATGGATTTGAAATGAAGCAGGAAGTGCAAAGTGAATTTCATTACATTTTGTGCTTAATTTTAAAGATTAATACATGTTAGAATTAAGAATTTAGGCATGAAACTTCAAAACCGACTTCCAAATTAAAGAAATTTCGAAGTGTTTAGGAATATTTAATCCACCTAAGGAAATTTCTCTCAAATATACACATGCAATCTGTAGAACCACATCATGTGAGGGGAAAATATTCATTTTCCCCATACCCATTTGTAATGTTGGCACATGCCACAAGAAAGTGTGACTAGCAGAATCCATCCTTGGAATATTATTGCTCTGCAGAAAAAATATGCAAATTGTCCTTGAATCATTCTACTAGAACCCAGTGCTTGATAGTGCCAGGATCTTTCAGGTGGGACGCAGGGCACGCTCTGTGCACGCGTTTTGGCGAGGGCTCCTGGGTGTGTGGGGGTAATTTGTTGCTCTGTCATCCAGACTTGTTTGGCTTGCTGGAGATGTAGGCGTAGCCCCAGAGCCAGTGAATTCGAGCAATCCAGCATTGTAGAAGCACGATGCTGGAGAGAGAAGCACAGGTCCAGCCTTTTTAATTCTCTTTAACTACAAAAGCTCTCAATTAAACATCCGAGGTGCTGCGTTTTTACCCCTCCAGTTCCTAAGCAACAGCTATTTTCAGATTGAGTGCGTCTGGTGTTGTCTACCTACTCCAGGCTCCTTCCTGCGAGGTGGCTCGTGGCTGGAAGCTGAGCTGCTCGCTGCCTCAGCCTCTTGCTGTGCCACTGCAAGGACACAGCTGCTTTAGAGGAGCAGCACAAGCTGGGCTCTGACCGGTCTCCACCTTGCAGCTCACAAAAACTTGCGTGCTTCGGGGAGCTCTGCCGCCTACCATGAAGAGCAGGAGTCAGAATTAAGGTTCTTGCCGCTGGTTTGGGACAGAAGCCTTTTTTTTGTCAAGTCTGGCAAAGCCTCTAGAGCAGATTCAGGACGATGAGCCGGAAATCTCTGTACTTGCTGAAGCGCAGGTGGGAGTCGATTCCCGCTGGGGACCAGGTACTGTGCTCTGGGAATCTGTCGTGTCTCAGTGTGCCCTCAGTGCCCCTGGAAAGAGAATTACAGTGACTAATGGGGCTGTAGGGGTTCTCTGAACACAGTGAGAGCCAGCTGCTCGTTATTTGTCCTTCCCAAGATGAATGCTGCAAAACGCTGGTGAAGCTGATTTTGCAAGGGCATGTGCTTGTGAAGGTGGAGATGCCATGGCAGCCACTAATGCAGATGTATTTAACCAAAAAAGTCTCCCTGTCTCAAAAAGGAGACTTTTCTAAAGGCTTCAGGAGTATTTTAAACAGAGTATTAAAAACTATTTTAAACTGAGTGGCTGAGGGAAATTGTAGTCTACTGTTGATGGGTTGGTGCATGACTTTTTTGTGTTTCATATCTTACATATGTGTTTGTGTATGAAGTCACTGAGGCACTGGCAGCACCTCAGCGTTTCCAGAGTCCTCTTGGTTGATGTGTCATTCCAAGATGAGAGGAAAGCAGATGCAAACAGAACATATGTAAACATCTGCTGGGAAAAGCAAATACTGTCACCAGAAGCAGGACTAAGATGTGATGAATGGCAGTGTGATTAGTGTATTTCCTACTTCTTGCTCCAGGCACTCCAAGATTCTCTGATTTTATTTTTTTTTTTCCAATACTTTGCTTGGGATGTACAGATAATAAATAATTACAGAAAGAATATTGGTGAGCTAACAGCTCCACTCTCTTCTCAATCATAATGCCTTCTCAGTTTTCCATTTATAAAACAGTTGACTATGAATGGTAGTTTTTATCTGTAGAAAAGAGATAATTGTCTGACAGGAAGAAAAACAGAAATGCATCCCAGTTTTTGAGAAGCATCCTCCTGTGCATTTTTATGAAGAGGGAGAAGGGCAGGGAAGATTACATACCATATTTTATGCTTAAAGATAAATCATGCCGCTTGGAACTTTTAGAGATCTCAGATATATTAGTTGTCAAAAAAAACCAACCAAATAAACATGCTGTCACATTATTAGTCACAATAAAATAATAAGGCATTGTTGATTAATACAATTTTATTGTACTGAAAGGAATTTAATTGATCCAGATCAGTCCAGCATTCCTAAACTTCCCAGGAAAAAAAGGATGAATAAATGCTCTGGTAGGAAGTGAATCATTTGTGATGTTGTTTCTGTTAAGAAACACTAAAGACACTATTTCAAAGGCAAGCTGGTTTTCAGCCTTACATTTCCAGCATTTCCTTTGAATCACTCTAGCCCTAATGTTGCATTGCATCATACATCCCATTGTAGCACAGTATGTGGGAAAAAGAAATATTCCTCACTTAGGTGTGAGGTGTGCTTGGCTGCACTGAGCTGGGCATCAGTTCCACCATCAGTCCCTCAAGCCCTCTGCAGGCTTTTAAAAGAGGAAAGGGAATTTCCCTGACCCATCTGCCACTCTGGGAGAGTGAGACTCAGAAGGTGATGCACATAAATACAGTTTACTTGAGCACAGTGTGAGTCTGTGAGGGCTGACTGAAGGAAAATGCAGTTACTGTGCAAGATGACAACCCCAAAGATGCAACTTCCTGAGTGCTTTAGGCTGATCCTGTTCACAAATTGTTGTATAAAAATAATATCTCTGCCTTTTGGTGCAAATCCATTCTTTAGTCCTTGAAGGGATGCAGTCTCTTAGAGTGTTCTTATAGCTGACCTTGACAAAATGACTTTATGCTTTGACAGGTAAGCAGTGACATTGTAGGTTGCTTCTCTACTCAGTAAATAAAAGATATTTGTGTTAACAAATAACAAAACCTCTCCAAATGGGCTTCTTCCCACCTAAAATTAAAACAAAAACCAAACAAAAAAACTAAAGGAAGGAAATAAAATCAAACTGCAGGAGTGGGATATTTGGCTTGATCTTGTTCCTCGTGTAAAACAATGTGGCAGGTGTGACTTTTAAAAATGTGGAAGCTGTAAGTCCACAGTGAAATTTGATATTTGAACATGCTTTCTGGTTTTTTTAAGCCATAGAGTGATTTTTATTCCTCATCTTGCATACTTTGCATGAAATCAAATGACACCCAGAACTGTTCAGGCAAGGCTGAGCAGCCTGAAGAATAAAGGTGGAGAAAAACCAAGAGTAGTTTTGAAGTCTATAGACAGTATAGTTGGAGGTTGTTGGTTTGGGGTTTTTTTTTTTGGTGCTAGGTTGTTATATAATTTTATTTTTGATCTTTAGAGCATTGTTTATGCTCTCAGACACTACATAACTGAGGTCTCCATGGTTTCCAGGCTCTGGTATGACAAAGGAATTTTCCTCTTATTGTTTTGTATTTTATGGGTGTGAAAGAGTGAGGAAAGTAGGTTTAACTGGGAACCCTGAATTAGATCTCTTTGGGTTTGGTTGATGAAAAATGTCTGATCTTCCTCCTCATTTTTATATATGGAAGATATATCTTTACCCTGGGGATGTTTTGCATGGGTGAATTTAAGCTAAATAGTGATACATTAAATACCATCTATTGCCTCTATTCAACAAACTGTAATATTTCTTAGCTCTTTAATCTTGAATGGTTTTGTCAATAATTTCAGAAGGAATTACCTTTATATAACTAAGGAAAGAATTTGTAAGTGCTTTTCTTTCTTGTCCATCCAGCTGTTCAGATTGCTTGAAAGCTCTCCCTGAAGTTTCAGTACAGGGATTTGAGGGGGTAATTCTCTGTTGGTTTAATTTGTTGTATGTGCCTGAGGATCTTGTTTTCAGGAATAAAAAAATCGTAATTTTTTGTTCCTGAGAACTGCAACTGAGAATGCTTTCACTGAATGGATATGGATTTAAAATGTGGTAGCCAGATGAGCCAGAGCTGTTAAATATTTGCTGTAATGCTGTTGAGTATTTCCACCTACCTGAAATTCCCTATAAGTTTCATGAGCTGTAGCCTTTGAGCATGAGTTGGTTTTGATACTGGTACTAAGACAGGAAAAATCTTCCCATATTATCCCATGATGGAAACTTCTAATTGTTTCATTGGTGACTGTGAACTTAAAAACACAAACTAGATTTCCACAAGGATGTAAGAAGAACATGACCAATAGTTACTATAGGGATTTATATACTTTATATATTTTAAAATATATTTATATTTTTTTTTTTATAGCTGTGGATAGTTGAAAGGAATGTACTGTGCAGTTCAATAAAAGCAGTAATATTTTTTTAGGTAGGAATTCCTGCTTACAGCAGTGTTGAGCAGTGGTAATGCTTTCTGTAGGATTAGATTGGGATGGGTTGGTGTAAAACCCATGAAGTGATGCTTCCCTCACCTGCCAGTGATTTACAGCACAGCTGTGCCTCAGGCAGTTTGCCTGCACAGTGCAATATCCTGCTCCTGACCACTGATGTGGTAGATGGGACAAACTTCCACAGGGTGTGTGGAAGGGTGCTCAGCAGCAAATAAACTCATCCTGACTGAGTCATAACTGCAAAATGATAAACCAAGGGATTGTCTGGGTTTCATATAGCATTACATCATGCAGCCTCCATATTCACTGTGTGTTCAGTACAAAGCAGGGTCCTGCTGGGACACATCACTGCAGTGATCCCTGTACCTAACCAAACCCCTTCTACTTTACCTGAAAACAGTTTAGAATTAAAAAAAAAAAAAAAAGGTGTCCTGTTAAGAATGTTTTTGTGGGTCTCTGCTTTTGTGGTTCTTCATTGTTAATAAAACCTGACATTATCCTTTCATTCAGCAGACAAGCTTTCAAAGCTTTGTGGCAGAGCAGAGATTTGCAGGGTTTGGGATGTTATGAGAAAGAGGCCTCATGGAAGGGTTGTGGGTTCATTGGAATATGGAGCTGGGGGAGGAGAGCTGCTTTTGCACAGCAGGGAAGGTGCAGAAAGCTGAGCCTGGGATTAAGGAATGACCTAGGAAATTCCTCCTTGCTTTCTAATGCAGCAGGTGCATGATGCAGAGCAGAAAGTGATCTCGCAGAAACAATCTGCCTCTGATCTGTCCTTGCTTCTCTTGGGGTGAGGAGTTGAGGCACAGGCACTCTGGGACTGTGGGGCTGTTTCTTTTTGTCCTGCAGGCTTTCTGCCCTGCTGCTCTGAGGTAAGACAGGTCCTGTCACACTGGCAGTTGTGAGCCAGACGATGTGGGCAAACCTCCTGCAACCTTCCACGTCCATCACTCAGCCCTAGGGTGGAGAAAAACCTTTCAAATGGTGTCAGCCACCCTGAGAATCCTCTCTGCTCTCAGATTCTCTGTCTGAAAATGACTGGCAGGGGGGCAGGAGTGGATTGGAAGCTCAGTAATGACTTTCACTCTGTCATGTCACTGTTCTTCATACCTAAGCAGGAGCTCAACACAGATTTCCAGAAATTTGCCATCCTTCTGCAAAACCCTTCTCCACATTTATTCCTCCCAGGTTTGCAGTGCAAGTCCTGGTGCTGGTCAGGCAGTCCAGCTGTGGGACAGAGAAGCTTGCAGACAACACTCAGATTGTATTTTACTTTATTCAGTGAGCAAGTTCCAGTTCAGGAAGGTTGCAGTTTGTAGGATCATAGCCATGCTGCAGATCAGTGCGGTTTGGACAAGGAATCAGTACTGAAATGCACACAGGAGTGGGAAATACGTGCTGGTGAAATGACTCCTTGAAGAAGCAGCATGGTAGGAGTACAAGTTTGGCACAGTGCCATTTGTCTCGGTATTTTGAAAAGCAGAGATTGTGGCAGAAGCTGATAATAGTCATTTTTTTCCCTTTTTTTTTCTCCTTTCTTCCCCAAGCTTTTCCTCAGGCTGGGGAGTGCATGTCCACTGATGTGGTGCAGATATGGATTGCCTATGGCAATTGCATTGAGAAGATGGGATTGTGAACTGTCATCATTCAGAGCAGAGGAAAGGGATTTTTTTTTCCATCTCAGGTGATCAGACTCCTGAAACACCCCTTAATCTGCCTGCATTTTTCTCTCTTTCTGGCAGTTTTCATAATTTTGTTAACTCATTTTTTTTCAGAACCCTGGTTTTTATATGGTGTGATTTTCTGACTAAAGCTTATATTTCTCAGTTGCCTTTTATAAATTTAGGGTCTTAAGGTCTTCAGGTTAAGAGATTTTGTTCATGTGCTTTTTTGGGGGGTTGGATTTTTTATGTTGGTTTGGGTTTGTGGGGGTTTTGTTTGTTTACTTTGGAGTAGGGTTTTTTTGTTTTGTTTGCTTTGGGGGTTTGTTTTTGTTTTCTAGCTGCAAACTTAGAAAAATTAGTTTGCTGGATTTAAGGGGTTTTGAAATGTATTGGCATCTGATGGTTAAAGTTGCTGGCTACTTTTTAGACCCATAAACTTACAGGCTTCCAGAGAGTTTAATCCCTGAAATTCAGGTCCTCTGCTTTAGCACAAACTAGAATTCTCTGCAGATTTTCAGGTTTTCAGGTTGCAAATTCTCTGAATTGCCAAAATAGAGGTATCTGTATGCCAGTCTCTGAAACAAAAGCTACACTGAGAATGTTGTGAGACCACAGTGGGGCACCTCAAAAGAGGTGAGTAGTTAGAAATGAGTAAAACAGTGTCCCTTAGTCTCTGGAAATGCCTATGCTGGATAAAATTTTCCAAATACAGGCTGACTGTTGCAAGGGGAAATGTCAGTGCAAAAGTTCAGTTTTAAAAAAGTTTTAAGCAACTGCAAACAGGGTCTTAGGAAGGGAGGGATGGCCAGCATAATAATGCCTGATATAGTCAGATGCTTTGTAATGAAAAAAACCACCCCCCACATTAAAATTAGGTAGCACTGGGGCTTTTTTGATGATAGAAGACTACATTTTAGTTCCTGACAACTGTGCAAAGCTGAGAGTCATGCCACAAGGTGTTCTTTTCATTTCCAATAACATCTTAAATTTCACTTACCACGTATGTGCATTCCAGGTATTTGTCACCTTCCCAAGCACATTTTTTAATGCAATCTTTGCAAAACTTTAGCTTCCTCTATTCAGAGATGAACCCAATTATGGAATGAATATGATTAATGTATTTAATTTTTTACTGAGCAGGGCTTATTCCTGGTTTTCAGCCAGGGTGCTTCCACTGGCATGTTAATAGTAGCATCTCTGGGGGATGTGGGCTGCCCTAACCTTCCTTACTGAGTTTCCACAATGCCATTGTTGTTGGAAGATGTCTTCGTTAATGAGGATAAAATGAACTGGCTGATTTCCCTCTATAAAGGAAACTTCATTTTAAAAGCATTTTTATTACTACTGGTTTGTTTTGGATTTTTTTCCCCCCCCAAAAAAAACCCCATTGTGTGTCCATACTGGGACAGATATGTATGTTTTCTATAACTGCTGCTCTCTGGGGTAGTTTTAAAGAATAAGTAAGTGAAAGTATTTCCTATTGTTCCTTCCTTGCAAGAAAACATGCCGAATTCTCTAGTAGCTCATTTTATGAGTCCCCCAGTGGAAAGGCTCACAGCTGATCAGCTCTGCTCTCAACAGCAGATGTTCTTTTTCTTGACTTCAGTAGTAAGCTATAATTTTGTTCTATGTCTGACGGATCAGTGCTCAAAATTTCAAAATGAGTTATTGGAGCAGCCTCCTGAGATTTTTGAATAAGCTAGAGCTGGAGTAAATCTTAAAGTCAAGTCATAAAAAACAAAATTTCATGTCAGGTTGGTTTTTAGAGATCAAAGGTTCGTTGTGTAATGGCTCTGCATTGCTCCATTTTCAATTCCTGAATAACCTTGAATGTGACAAGAGCAGTATGAATTCTTACAGTCCATAAAGGAAGGCTGGAGATTATAATGTGTTGACTCTGGAGTTCATAATTATTAAGTTGCTGGTCTTTATGCAGGACCAGAAAAGCTACTGGTTATGGTGAATAGACAAGCCCTTAGAGGAGAGATAGAGGAATCAATTAGGGAACAGCAAAAAAGTGAAAAAACCCCAACATTAAGCATGAGAAAGGTGTCTTTGTTAATAACCTGGATGCTGGACAGACTGCACCCTTAGGAAATGTGCAGGTGATGCAGAAGCAGGGGAGTGGCTGCTGCAGGGGGTGGTGGTGCTGCCGTTCAGAGGGACAGCTGGAGGAGGGGGCCAGCTGGAACCTCACTCTGCCCAACACAAGGGGAGAAAGTCCTCCCACACCTCAGGAGACACAAAGGGGCTGGCTGCCTGGGGAGCAGCTTGGCACAGAAGGACCTTGGGGGTCCTGGTGGACACCAAGAGTGTCCTTATGGCAAAGAAAGCCACCAGCTTCGTGCTGGGCTGCACTGGAATTGCCAGCAGGCTGAGGGAGGGCATCCTTTGGTTCAGCTCAGCAGCAGTGAGACACATCTGGGGTGCTGGGCACAGGTGTGTGCTCTGCAGAACAGCACCCAGAAATACTGGAGTGTGTCCAAAACACGAGCACAGAAGTGATAAGGGGCTGGAGCATCTGTCCTGTGAGGAGAGGCTGAGGGAGCTGGGACTGTTCAGCCTTGAAAAGAGAAGGCTCAGGAGGATCTTGTGAATGTATGAATACCTGGTGTGAGAGTGAAGGACATGGAGCCAGACTCTTTTCAGGGGTGCCACTGGATGAGAACCAGTGGGTACAAGCTGAAATACAGGAATTCCTGTTTAAAAATAGGCAGGAACTTGTTTAATCTAGGGGTGACCAAGCACTGGTCACGTGGAAAGGTTATGGAGCCTTCATCCTTGGAGATATTCTTTGTTTTCCCCCTGTACCTCCCTCCACAAACACACAAAATTCAAGAGGAGGCAAAAAAAATTGTAGATGGAAAAGTGAAGCCAGGAAAAAATCTTTTCAAATAGACCTGGGGCAATATTAAAAATCAGCTACCGAGGTAGTGATTTAAAATGTGTAATCCCTTTTCAGACTACATGGATAGAAGTTTAGTAGAAATTCAGATAACCTTTCTGTTTCCAGTAACTTTGCTTCTGAAGCACAAGAGCTCACTTCTCCAAAAATGAGGAAGATATCATTGTTAATTGTCTATTCTGGTATCTGAGAAAAAAATTAGAGATTTTCTGTCATGTACAGTTTTGAAAGTTTATATGCTGGTCTCATGTACATGCCATTGGCTTCAGAGCAAACCCCAGACATTCAGAATTTTCAGTTTTCCAGGATAGGGAGACCTGAATCTTCAAAGTTAGGTGATGGATATGAACAGAAATGTGGAATGGCAATAAGCTTTTGTGTCATGTTACCATGGACGAATTTTTATAGGTGTCTAAAAATAATAACTCTGTGCATATTGGGATTGTGTTTTAGGACTCCTGGAGGGCTTCATGTGCTTGCTTCTTTTAAATTAACAGTTGGAGTTGAGTGAACAATCTGCAAATAATTATTTTAGATTAAATTCTTCATTAAAATGCAGAATAGGAGGGGGGCTTAGCTGGCAAGAGAAGCTGCAGTACTGCTTTCTATTCCTTACAACTCTGTGGGATGTGAAAGTGATGAACAGCTGAAGTCAATGATTAGAATCTTCAAGGATCAACGTTGCCTTTGAGAAGCTCTGTCTCAGAATGGTGATTTTGCTGGGATTATGATGTGGCTGCATTTTCATCACAGAAGCAGCCCCTGGACAAAATCACCCTGTAGGTTTTGACTCGTTTCCATCCAGATAGGAGTTGTTAAAATGCACAATTGTACGTGTGGCTCCTGTGTGGAGCTGCCACCTCCTGTCTTACAGACAGACACCAGGTTTGGGTTTTGAGGTACTGTAAAGTAGTAATTGATGATGGAGGCTGCTTGGTGTGGCTGGGGGAGCAGCACAAGGCTCGGGGTGTCCTTCACCAAAGGACTCTGGACAGTGTGACAGTGGATCAACAGCTCACTGGTGATGAGCTCCCCCAGCATGTTTGGGCTCATGCTGAGCAGTGCACATTTTCTCCTGAGGATCAAGTGTAGCATGCAAGAGAAGAAAAAGCAGAAGCTGAAATGGAAGTGCTTTGAGTGGTGTGAACATGTAAGGCACACTGATTTATCCTGTACTAGTCACAGAGTAAATCCCTTCATCTCTTTGGGTTGTCCTGTTGGCTTTGGGGCTGCATAGACAGCACCTTTCTTTCAAGATTCTGATGCTTTTTCTCCACCCCCCTCCCCCAGTCTTAAAGTTGGGAAGAAGAGAGTGGAAAAGTTATGCAACTGGGCACTGGATTCCTGAGATGCTCAAGGTTCTATTTTTGTTGCTACAGGCATTTGAAAAAAATGTACTTCCAATATTTTGTTTTGGAATTATTGCTGGAGTTCTGAAGTCCAGGAATTTTTAGCAAGTCCTCACCATAGGAGCAGAAAGAAACAAATCCAAGATATTTTAATATGGCACACATAGTTCTGTTGTTGCCAAAGGGAAGTGCTCTACTTAAATGTCAAGACAATGTTAGCAACAACTGACCCAAGAGAAATGAGCTGGGGCTCCCAGTCCAGTCTCTCATGGTCGAGTGTCTTTCACTGAAAATTCTGCCTCAGTTTTTCAGTGCTTGGGAGGTGTTTGTGGATGTGGAATCTGCACTCTGCCTGTTTCCTCACGTCAGGCTTTTCAGAGTCCTTGTAGCAGGGTGGATGAACCTTTCTTGGTCAGTATGTCTTCTGTGTGCTCCCGAAGAAACCACTTGAGGTGGCAGCCACATAAAGGCACAGAACAATTTCTGGGTTAGCCTTTTCTCCTGGTGGTATTTCCAAGTGCACCTCCTATTTCTCTTTAATTAGAGATTACTGTCTCTTGATATCAACTGCCTTTACTTGGGAAATAATTAGGCAGCGCTATTTTAACTGATGAAATTCTTCCCATCATCTCATTTCATCTCCTCTGGAGGAAGGTTCTCTGTGGTTTTTTTCACTTGCCTGATCACCCCTCCTACTATGAAGCCAACTACTTATAATCTGTCCCATTCATACTCCCTGCCATGTTGCAGTAGCATGTCAAAACACTTTTTTGGCCATTGCCTCAAAACTGGAATTTAACTTAGCCCTGCCTGTAAGTTTCTCATACTGACATCAAATTTTCTGTGCTTGTTGATCATGAGTCTGGTTCAGATCCAGTTTTTTCAGCTCACTCATATGAGTGTTATTTTTCCAGATAATTCTTCAGAGTCCCCAGCTTGACTGCTTACTTCATTTCAGTTATAATGCCTGCCTAGTCTTTATGAATGCTGCTGGGTTCTCTATCCAGACTGGCATTCCAGACATGTTTTCAGCTGGTCAAAGTGCATATCAGCATTTAGTAACTGATCTTCACCTCCACATTTGATATTTCTTCTGTATTAGGGCCTGTGTCCCCTTTTATTTTCCTTAAGAAAAGCTGAAATGCCTCTTTATTTTTCAGTAATTAGAAGCCTAGCTAGTATACAGTGTATGCCTGGGAGAATACTGACAGATAAGGATCAAGGGCTGTACCAGGGCAGGAAGCTCTGGCCTCCCACCTTTGCCCTGGACACCAGGGAGGCAGCAGACTTCTCTAAGAAGTGGCTCTGCTCTGCACTTTGGGCCTTCTGTTCCTTCTGCTATGACAGTCACACATCTTCTTTATGGAAGCAGTTTTGATGAAGGGCCACCTTAGCCTTGGTGACACCTCCCAACTGGATGAGCAAGGCAGCTATGACAGTCACACAATTTAGTGAGAAATCTGCTATTTAGTGAGAAATTTGCGTTGTGTATGGATGGTGGAAAACTATAGCATTCTTGGAAAATTGCAGAGCAAGAATTCTTAAATTAGGCTTACAGTGCTCTCTGTATATGTTCTATATAGGATATATATAATGATGATATGTACATATATAGATTCTAGCTAGCAAATAAAAATCGAGTATAAAAATGGCAAAACTGAAAAAAAGGCATTGTGCTTACTATATTTGTGCTTTATGATTTAATTTAGGAGAAAAAAGGGAGGAGGAAGAATTCCAGTTTTAGAGAACAAGAACTGAGTTTCCATGACCTTTTTCCCTCCTGAAGTTGTATTTAATTCAGCTATTTGGAAAAGCAGTTGAAGAAAAAGACAGGAGGAATATTCCATCTTGCACAAACATGGACAGAAAACAGAAGCCTCCTCCAGGCAAATAGTCTCAGGAGATGGAGTAAATTGCCAGTCATCCATCTCTCTTTCCTGGATTACCTGATGTATTGGAGCAGTTAGAGAGGAATCTACTGCTTAAGTGCAATCAATAATTTGCTTTTATTGCTTTATTTTTCTTATTACAACTTTGAGGTCGTGGCTGTAGTCAGGAGCTTACCCCGACACTTTGCTGAGATGTGCTTTCTTTTCCAAATCTAGTGTTTAAAGGGAGGGCAAGGAGCACTTCTAAGTGCCAGCTGAATGGCAGAAATGATGACTGAAGTCCAATAATTGTAATGCCTTTTAACCCAAACCAAATGATGAAGCTGCATTAGGAAGTGTTTCCCACCAAACTGTGTTTGCTGATTTGGGAGCTGGACACAAAGTCCTGCTTTTGGCAGAGATTCTCCAAGGCATTTCTGGCAGAGGCTCAGCAGGAGAGTGGCAGCATTTGAGGCTTCTGATGTGGAAGGACTTAACCTTGTGACAGCCCATAACATACACTGTAAGTGTCTAGCAGAGGGATGGGATCTCACATCCTTCCTCAGATACAAAGGTTAGCACATTCTGTGGGACAAACGTTGCAGTTGGGTGCAGCTTTTTTTTTTTTTTTTTCCTGCTCTTCTCTCAAGATGAAGTTTGTTCAGATTTGCAATTTTTTCTGAGTAATGTTTAAATAATATATTTTTCATAGGTATATGGACAGACTGTATGGGGAGGTAGGAGGGAGGTGGGTGTCTGCTGCATTTAAAAAGCTGTCTTATGTAATGCAAAAAAAAAATAAACCATGGGGAAATGTATCAAGTCTTTGTTACAAAAATTTTATCTGCTGTTATTTGGATCTGATGTATCAGGAAAATGTGCTATGGAGAATAAATTAGAGGTTTGGTGCTTGTGCTGGGCTGTTTTGTTCCAGGACTGGCCTTGGAGAAAGCAGAAGCAGCTTCATTGCAGAGCCTGTATTTTCAGCTTTGGAAATTACTTCCTGACATGAAACATGTCTGCACTGTTGGATTTTGAAAGCAGTTCTTATTTTTTTGCTCTTTCTCTGATAATCAGGAAGATTTCTCCCTGATAGTCTTGTGGAGAAGTGCATGCAAGTCTGCAGCTCCAGCTCTCCTGGCTCCTCAGCAATCTGCAGAACTTTTGTCGAGGTTTGAGGAATTTTCAGAGGAGTAATGATTTTCTTGGATTTTTTTACTTTAAGTGATTCATTTTCTGTTGATTGAATAATTTTATTACCTTTTAAAAGGAAAGGCAGATAGAATAAATCCTAGGAGGGAGCAGCTGTTCCCTTTTGGGGCACAAAGTACTGATGAAGGAGATCAGCTAGGCAGTGCTCCTCGTGTAAACACCATCATTTAGGTTCCAATGGCTTGCAGTTACAGTTTAAATGGGTTGCTCTACAGGTAAAAATCTAATTAAACCTAATTAGTCAGTAGTTTATGTTTCACATCCTATATACAGCCCAGTTCCCTAATCCCTGTCACCACTGGAAATCCACGAAGAGCTGGACAACAGAGAGGGTAACCACTGACCTCATACTGAAGCCATTCCCTCTCTGCTTCTGAGATTGTACCAAGCATCACCCCTCAAGAAAACTGATGGTCATCTAAAGAAGTTTGGCCAGAGTTAAACCATTTTTGGCTTTTATTTTGCTGTCAGCCTTGGCTGAGAGTGGCCAAGAAGTTTCAGCTGTTTCAGGAGAACGTATCTGGGGGGTGACAGCAAGAGAGGTACCACATGATGAACTTTATTTTGCTAAAATGCTGCCAATGCATAAACAGGGAAGGTGATATGCCAGATATTTTGTATTTGTTACTCTGTTATAAGTAACTGGTGTTTCCAGCCAAGAATACCTAGCTGACACATGAGCCCATTTGGATAATTTTTTTAGCTGCTGTGCCTTGTAGTTTGACATGTGTGGGAACATACAGTACTTCCAAGGGTGCTCATTAATTGTGGATTAGCACATATTTGTAATTATTGTCTTAATTACTTCCTTGATTGAATGTAAAATGAATAACATACATGGTAGCATTCATGTAAAATGCATGAATTAAAGAACAGGATCGTAGGATCTTTGGGAAGAAGTTTGGCACTTCCCAGCAGGAGGACAACTAAAAGAATAAATTTCTTTTCTTTGATACAGACACATCATTACTTGCTGCTACAGTAGGCACTAATTTCCTTTGACATTCCCACTGAAATTAGATCACCTTCCCTCCCTCTGTTTTCTGATAAAATTTGTAAAATTACATTAAGTTAAAAAGAACAAAAGGAACATGTGACCACAGCAAAGAGGCAAAACAGATTTCAAAGCAGATAATATCTTCTGTGCTGCTTAAATGCTGCTGGACTCCATAGGAGCCCGTTATTGGATACAGTCTAAGTCTTCCTATCTAAATTATTTTATTAGAAATAGGAGCAAAATATTTTTTAACTGCTTTCAAAGAGAAATTGTGGTCTGATAGAGGTTCTGAATTCTTAGACATACTCTGTTGTTGTGGGGTGTGCTGGTTTTTGGGGGAGGTAGCAGGGGGCATTGGAAAGGTTTCCTGAATAGAATAGATGCGGTATAGAAGAATCCATTCCTCTGCCTCAGTTTTAACCTCTTCCACTTCTGATTTGCTTAGCCTACGAATGACTGTGACTCGTCACTGCTTGAGTTTTGGGGCATGGGTTTATGGGGTTTTAGGGTTATTTTTTTTATTAAAGAACTCCAAACAGCGTAAAGTTTTACAGTGAATGCAACTAAAGAATGTAGGCAAAGGGTGCAAAACAAATGTTTTTGAACTGAGCTGGCACACCCTTAATTTTAAGATTAAAGGGTTCTTGTAGAGTGGCATTGTTGTTTCCTTCCTGACTTACCAAACTCCGCCTGTTTTGGAAAGTACTGATTTTGACAGTACGCTTGTGCAGACACAAGTGAATTGGCTTTGGTGCTGGGAGCAGTTCAGATATCCTCAATAACACATCCAATTTCTCAGCTCACCTGGCTTGTCTGCTTCCAGCAATGAAGAGCTCTTCCCTGCTTACTTTTGGCGTCTCTGTGGTTCACTACATCACTCCATAAGCATCACTGTTAAGGCATTCAGCATCTGTTTTATGTCAAGTGTCAGTGGACTTGATGATCTCTGTCTGCTCAGCCATTTACTTGCCTTTTGTGTTTTCATTTTCCCCCCTCCACATACGAGACACTTGGAAAAGGATTAGCGACACACATGTGAGGAATACATGGATGGTGGATAGAGTTCATAGAAGACAGACCAAATTCTGTCTCAAAAGCAAGCAAAACCCCCATCCCAACACAGCTGTGAGGAAACTGCACGTCCCTGAACACCCTGTGCAGAAAAGGGCAGGGGGCAGATTGCTTCCCTGCTCTGCTGTGGTGTCAGCTGCTGCCTGAGCACCACCTAAACATCAGCTCAGCTCACAGGAGTGGTGCTGCCTTCCAGAGTGCTCCTGGCCCAGCTCTGCCTGCTCCTTCTGCTCTCTCCTGCATGGATACAAAAAGCCTTCTGAAGGAGGGAAGCAGATTTCATCCTAGCCATAAACTCTTCCCAGCACTGCCTCCGTAGCCAGCTGCAGGGTGTTGATAGGGATGAAGCTGTGGGAGCAGAAAGAAAGCTGCCTTTCATTTACCAGGCTCAGATGACGTAGCAAGATGTCAGGAAAATCATTCAAAATCTGCTAACTGACCAGAGCTGCTGAGTTTTTAGCAAAGTGGGAATGGTATGATGTTGCTCTGGCACCGCTCCTTTTCCCGTGGTAGATGTGCTGTAACCCTTTTTGGAAAGTGTCTGTGTTTTGCATGTCAATGTGCTAATCAAGTCTTAGGTAAATGGAGACACAAAAGACTTAGTCATTGCTTCAGTACCTGTCTCAAAAAGCTCAGTTCCAGCTGCATGCACAAACACTTTGCTTGTACATAAATCCCCTTTTTGTAACAGAATTTGTGAAGCACAAAATAATTTTCCCTGGGATAATTGTTTGGATTCTTTTTTCCCTGTATTATTTCAGAGGGGGAGAAGTGCCAAAGAGTTTGTGTGCCTGGATGTGTATGAGTCAGTGACTGAATGCATGTTTTATTCATCCCTTCATTTTCAGACTGGAGATACTGTGGCACCCAGCAGGCATGACTCAGGTGAATCTGTGCCACTGTCCAAGTATTCTGGTGCTTCACACCAAACCTTTTGTCCCATCTGAGTGCAATTCTTTTTGAAGCTGCTGTGTAGCTTGGTTTTTAGAACATTTAAGCTATTTGCTGACCTTCCTGCCTGCAAGAAACAAAAAACTAAAGAAAAACCCCAACCAAATCCCCCTCCCACCCCCCACCACTGAATTAGAAAGGAACCAAGACCAAGAAGGAGATAATCCTGAGAGGGGACACACTGCTTTGCAGAGGAAACTGTATAGAAAGGGAAGAGCAAATTTGAAAAAAAAGATGGTGTCTCCCTGTCTCTTCTTTCTGCCAGTTCAGGATTGATCTGTGTGGGCTGTCCTGTGTCACTCTCCAGTCAGACAGCAGTGGAAGTGAGAGGTGCTGCTGTCAGATGTCTTCCACCCCCTTCTTATTCTCTTACATTGAATTTAAATATTTTGAAAGTTAATACACTTAAATTCACACACAGAGATTTTAACAAGAAACCCAGGTTTGTGGGTTTCAGTGTAAACCATTAGAATGCCAAGTAACTGAGGTTAAATTTTTGAATGGTTGTTTATGCCAACAATTTATAAGAGCAGAGGAAATAAACCTTTCTGAGCAGCTTTCCTAACAGAAAGTGTGACTTAAGCCAACAGAAATGTGCAAATACATAGCTTAGTGCCAAACCTGCCTAACATGAATTGGATTTATTATACACCAGACAGAAAGAAATTCAAACACTCACTTCAGGCCGCATTCTGTGCTGAGATTTGAGTAGGGGGGTGTTGTGTGCAATCTGTGCCAGATAAACTGCTTGGGAAATTAAACTTTGGAAGAACCCCCCCCACCACCTGTGACATTTTTTTGCTGTCAGGCTCATGTGATTGCCTGCCTTTAGAGTGTGGGTGAACTTTGTGAACCCTGACATTGCAACTCTGCTCAGTGTCACAGCTACAGTATGTCAAGCTCATAACAAAATAAACCTCCCACCGGAAACATCTTCACTTTGAAGTTCACAAGCTTGCTCTAGTCTTGGTTTTAAAAGAGCAGTATCATATATCAAATACACTGGAAAGTTATTTCAAGCTACTTTCCTATGATAAAGCACTATGATTTGGCCACTGCTGTAAGTGCAGATGTATTCATTGCCTTCCAGGCTTTGCCAGCACTTTATTTTATTTATGGCTTGCTCCATTCTGCTTTATTTTTAATAAGTGTTGGTAAAATCTGTCACATTGCTCCATGCTAAAGACTTCCACACAGTGGTAAATTAAATTTAAAACTTTTCACAATGATATATGTCCTAGACTGGATGGCACAGGGTGAGGGATTTTAGAAGGAATTTGAGATGGTACTCCTGAATTGTTTTTTATGATACAGTTTATTTTTCTTATCTTTTGCATAAGCAAGAAGGGTGAATTCAGCTGACATAATTACAGTATAGTTCAGAAGGTTCTAAAATCCTTAGTTATAAGACTTTTTAAAGATTTATTAATTAAGAAAACATTGCTAACAAGGATATTTATGTTTTTGACTTAATCTTTAAATATTTTGTCTTATAGACTTATACTACAGTGTAAGATTTCTTAATCGTTATGACACACAAACCTACAGTGCTACATTCTAAACTCCTTGTTTATAACTAATTTATTTTATATCTTAAACTCTAAAACTCTAAACTTCCTTCTACTTGATGTATCTCTGCTTTAAACTATAAATCCACATTCTTGCTTTAAACTATAAATCCACATTCTTGCTTCTAACACTTAAATTTAGAAGCCTTTTCCAAAGTCTCAAATCAAATCCTGTGTTTAATTCTAAGCTTGAGCTTACAAGCCCAAAGTTCTGAGAATTCCTTACATTTCAGATTCCAACAGCACAGCAGAGCACTCAGAGGTTAGCAAAAAGGCAGATTCACAAATGTGAATTAGCTGCCCTTTGTCAGAAATCATTTTCTCCTGATGAAATCAGGAAGTAAAAGCAGTAAATGGCAAAGCTCAGCTGCAAGTCCAGCATTTCTCTAAGTCAGCTGGCACTGGATGCACTGACAGAGCTCAGCTTGCAATGGCCCAGTTGGTGAGATGCTTGACTGTGAGCACAGTTGCAGTTTGTAGTCTGCACGTGGCTTCCTGTGGTTCCCCATTTCCCTTGAAATCCTCTCTGTCTTCTCGTGGTGATAGTGACAAGGTGGCTAAAGTACATTCATTAAATAATTATAATTGTACACCCCTCTGCTTAGGTTCTGAAGGCTTCTCTAAAGGTAGTAAAGCACCCTAGTTTGGGAAACAAATTTGGTCATACCATTATGAAGTAACAATACTGAAGTAAACACCTGCTTAACTTGCTTGATGGGAGCCTATGTTTCTAATTTTTTCTCTTTTTTGAGGGGGGAAGATCATGCTGTCTCAGAGATCCACAACTTTGCAAGGCTGTCATGTAATCAAATGACCTGTAATTTCTTACCCTTGTTGATCCTGGTACAGAGATTTTATCTGGAGCCTTTGTAATTTCTGTTCTTCCCAGGACATTAACACCTTTGCACTTTCAGCCTAGTGGAAATATTTAATTGGCTTGTTCCATAATGGGCTATAAAAATGTGAGTGTAGCACCTGCACTGTAAACCTTTGGTTGAGCTGCTGACTGTGATTTATGCTGCTGTTGTAAAACCTGTGGAAGTGCCTCCAGGTGAGGATTCTCAGCCTTCAGAGAAAGGCAGTGAGGGCTCCACAGGACCTTTTCACACCCTTGGTGAGCACACTCTGCTCTCAGCTCCACGAGTGGGATGGATAAAAGGGCACCTTGGAAGAGCTGTAGCCCTCAGTGCATGGGGCTGGGATTTCCTTATTCTGCCTTCCTGGCTGGGTCTGCAGTGGCTGCCAGGATGGTGTCAAGGGCACATTCTTTCCACTGCCAGAGGTGTTTACTGCACTATCAGCTGTGAATGGGCAAACAGAGCCCTCAGCAAGGGGCTGGCACACAAACAGGGACAGAGGAATCATCTCCACTGGCCTGACCACATACATGTCCCTGGGTTTATAGTCATTTTTTTGATTAACAACTCAATATTGAATTCAGCCTGAAATGTTTTTAAAAGCCTTTCAGTTCAGCTTAACTTTAGTTTAGAGAAGTCCTTCAGTCCTGCCAGCCTGCTGTGCTGGTTTGGCTTGCTCAGATCTAGTCTCCAAACTGAAATATGGAAGGATCTCCAAAAAAGAGGGCAGTGAAGGGGCAAGGGACTGCCCTGAGCCCTGAGTATTGACTTCAAGTGGGCAATCCACAAGTAGCTGGAACAGCAGAGGAATTGACCCAAAGAAATTTTCAGAGGTACCCAGCAGGGGAAGAGACAGCACTGATTAGAGAGAGAGATGACTGGCTTGGAGAGCAGAACAGAGCAACTGGAAAACAGGAAATAGAATCAGGAAATGCTCTCTGTGCAAGAGCAAACAAATATTTGTACAGGAGAATGTGCGAGTGGCACTGCTTTCCTCCCACACTGGGTACGGTTGCCAAAGTGATGGGCTCCCTCTGAGTAAGCACAGTGAATGTATGCACAGTGCATGTCAGTGTCTGCATAACCCCCTCAGACCTTGAAAATGAGATAAATTTGACAATCCTGAATTTTTGGCGATCTCTCTGGACATAATGTGAACAAGAAGCTGAAAGTTCATTGGAGTGGAGCTGGTAAGACTTTCTGGGAATGTCTCTACAGCCATTTCTTTTCTTAGCTGAGGAGCTATGGGCTCTGCAGCAGCTTCAGGAAGTAAAACACACGCTTGTCATACAGACACAGGGAGGACAGCTTTCTTTGAGTGGGTGATTGGAATGGATGGAGAGGCATCTTGCTGATTTTGGAGATAACATTTTGGAGTCCCCAGAATGACCACTTATGTGTAGGCAATTTATTTGCCATGAGTTAATTGAAATATTACCCTGGGACCAGTGAAAGAAGGCATGAAAATTTCTTATTTATTGCTGAACTTTATAAGCTTTACTGGAGAGTCCTCTAAGCAGAATCGCTGGGTGGGACTCAGTTGTGAACTCTGAAAATTGTTTATATTTGAAACAGACATGATGTGCTGCAGACCTGAGAGAGAGGAGGAGAATTCAGAAAATCCTTCTTGGCTGCCATATGTGTAGCTTTATGTTTATTCTCCTACATCTTCAAGTGGAGGCTTAATGCCTATAAAATTGTGGAAGGATGCTTTTGTTGTTTATACATTTTATGATGTCAGTAAATAAACCTTAAGCAGAAGTGATTAAACCTGAAATGGCAGCAGGGAATAGCTGTATCTCTTCTCCATCCTCTGATTCATTCCTAAGTCAGGATTTACGGCTAACTCAATTAAATACACACTTTCTGCATAATTGCCCATGTGCTAGCAGAAAGTAGTCAGTTGTCAGGGATTTTGTTCATTTCTGGGTTGGCTGCCTGAGAACATAAGGAATTGGGAAGAAACTGTGGACTTACCCATAAATTTTCTTAATTGAATTGAGCATAAGCTTTCAAGCTTAAGATGTGAGCAAGGAGAACTTTGCAGTTTCCAGGCAGAGCTGTCTCCTTGCAGTTATTTACACAGTGCTGCTTTGACTTGCTGTTAAAAATTACACTGGGGCAGAGATTAGGAATTCAAAGAGCAGTTCTGTAAGGAAAATGCCTCGGTTTCATTCAGCAAGAGGAGATGTGTTAAAGGAGGGAGAGAAGGGGGGCAATGAGCAAGGCAAAGAAAAAGGGCTGTTACTTCAGGCAGGTTTGAATATTCAGTCAGGGAAACTTTGACCCAGCAGAGCCTTTAGAATGTACTTTTTTACAATACTTTGGTGAGACAATTGAGAGCACGTGGCCTTAGAGGACAGGGCTGCCTCCTCCCTCCCTCCTTCTCTCCTATCATCACCCATCTTGTGTGGTTCTAATTTTTTGGGGGAATACTGTTGAGGGGATTGTGTTTCCATCACAAAGCTACTGTAAAATTTCTAATCCCTTGTTAAAAGCAACTCACAAGCTCCTTTTTTCAGGGTTTAAATGTGCCTCATGGAGGACACATCCATCCTTTTAAAGTTGGTATTAAAGCAGTGCTCTGCTGCCCTTTGCTGCATTTCGATGTGAATTGTTAACTGAGATCAGAAATAACTGAAGAGATCTCTGATAACAGGAAAATGTACTTTAATACAAAAAGATGCCTGCTTCTTTTGCATGCACACGTGTTCATAGTATTATTTTAGCTCATCACAGGTAAGATAACTTACATTACTGACTTAAAATATTGGCATTTTTCATGAAAATGCAGCAAACTTTTGTGTGCCAAATGGCATGCAACTTAGGATCAATATTATGCCTTCTATTAAATATAATTTAAAATTAGTACCTGCAGCTTATAATATTGTCCCCACAGGATCTGGACATCTGTCCTAGGGTAACTTTATGATGTTGAATTGTATTTTTATTTGTTGATTTAGTCTAAAAATAAGTTTTAAGACTAATTTTAAGTATAAAGAAAGGAAGAGAAGCGTAGAGTCTGTTGTACATCTTTTGTACATCATCTTTGGTCTTTTCTCTCTTGCCATCATGAAACGTTGGTGTGAGGTTTTATTTCAGCTAGCGCAGAATTTCTTTCAGTGTGTTCCAGATCAGTGTGCAAGAAGTGTAGCCAAAGCAGCCAAAGGAGTGGTGTGTCTTCCACACCGCGCAGTGCTGGAAGTTCTGTGTTTTTCCCTGTAGTGTATGCTGAGAAATTAATTCCTCACGTTCAAACTTGCAGCACCTGACAGTGACCAGGCAGAGAGAGAGGAGGATGCAGTGCTCCTTGTGTGATGTTCAGCACTCTCTGAACCCAGGCTGCCCAGCAGGGTAAAACACAGGCAAGGGGTGAATTTCCCTGCCCTGCTGGTGCAGAATTCCTGGCTCTGGGCTGAGGTTTTCAGTAGCACCAGCCTGAAGCACACACACACACCACACCATGGAACTCTGCATTCCTCCCCCTCCTGCCCAAGGCTTTTGCTTTTTTGGGGGAGGTGGTGGTTGTTTTTCTGTGCCTGCTGACGTCAACAAAATTGCCAGATGGCATTTCAATGCTTTGCAAAGAGACAGGAGCCTTTTATTACCGGGGTCACGTGGATCCCATTCATTTGCATTCCCAGAAGTGGTCTAAAGCTTTTGCTCACTCTCTAGGCAAAGAGTGCTCTGCACCTTGCAGGGACCCAGAGGGCCTTCTGTGGGATGTTGTTGCCCTGGGAATCCTTTAAGGGATGCAGAGATGAAGGCTTCACTTCATGTTCATTTGGCTAATGTGGAAATGCTGGAAGTCTCTAGACAGTTGTGCTTTGCAGAGGTTTTGTGGGCTTCTTTTCGAACAACAGAGGAATACTTTTGTGAATTTAGGGTAATAAACAGAGTTTAGCTCTAAGAGGGTTACTTACAGTCTTTCAGGCCCAGGTGACTCAGTAGCTTGTGGAACAAACATGCAAGTGTGATAATATCAGCAGAGAAGAGGAGCTGTCAGAGTTTAGATTTTGAAGGTCTCAGGCTCTATCACTAGAGCTGGGCTGTGACATGATGGATGCATTGAAATGGCACAGAGTCCCTTTATACCCCTAAACAGATGACTGGGAGCTCAGTACCAGATGCACAAGATTAAACCAATTTACTTTGCTGTGCTTGAGCCATCTCCACAGCAGCTGGGCAGGGGACATGGCAGAGTTTGAAGACCAGAACAATCTCTCACTGACGTGGTGACTCCAATACCAGCCCTTGTCTGGCAGCTAACCCAGGAGAGAGGGAGCTTATGATGGGATTTTCAGTGGGCCTTGGAGAAGTGAACCTGGAGGAACCTGCAAGGCTCACAGGGGAACATGTGAATGTTGGAGAAGGGAAAGCCACACTTAATTTTGGGTAGCATGAAGACTTCTGCTTCTTGCAGTTTAAGTGATCTTTGGAGTAGTTTCTCAGGTTAAATGTATTTCCATCTGAGAAGGAAAGGTGGAAGCACCTTTTATTTTTCCTTGAAGCAAACACAAACTACCTTTGTTGGAGCACATGGACTCTGTGGTGATGCAGAAAGGAGGCTAAGTAATATGGTTTTGACATCTACATCGCAATTTGAAACTGAAACTCCCCATAACCTGTCTGATGTTACCATAGGCTCCAGAATGAGCAATAATCTGAGCTCACAAACCAGGTTTTAATATATTACTCTTTTATTTTATACCAGTTTCAGCTTTCAGATGTGCCCCTGTGGTGCCTCCCTGCTCAGAGTGCACTGCAGTGACAAAGATGTGTGCAAGTTCCCAAGGGCCATATGTCTGAATAAAAAAATACAGGGCAACATAACCCCATGATCTTTCCAAGTGTGAATATTTTATTCCTTAACAAAGTGCTGTTGAAAGGCACTTTGAAATGCAGCATCACAAACTCCCCTTTCCTGCTTGATAAGCCATGTGTTAATATTGCTTACCCTCGTCTTACCAAATTCCCAGCTGTATGACATGCACTAAGGTCTGGTGATTTATCATGGTATTTGTGTATGTTAAGCATTGCTGCAATTCACATGGTGTTAAGTGGTCACAGAAGAACACACAAATAAATATAGTGAATTATTGGGCTCTTCAAATTCGGTGCCATTATATTCTTGACTAGGAAGTGGAGAAATAATTTTAAACTGGCTCAGAGCAGACTGGGTGATGTTGCAGAGCCCAAAGAGTAATAACCAACTTGACCCTGCTTTCATAACTCCATTCCTCAACTGGGGGAAGAAAATGTAGAGTTTCTTTAGGGCTGGCATCTCAGGGTAAGTTATTGCTCATGCTGTGCTCCCGTACCTAATTTAATTTCACCGGGAAGCAGCCATCACGTCGTGATTCACAGATCATGGAGCAGGAAACAGCCTGTCAACTTCTAGGGAGCTGGAAGGGGGGAGAGTTGCTCAGAGAAAAACAAAAAATCTGTTTTGTGAGGGAATTCAGCTCATGAGCACAGCAGGCAGACTTCAGTTCTGCTGTTGACTCCTGGTGAAGTCAGAGGAGTCACTCTGCAAGATTAATTTGCCCCTCTGTTTTTCAATTTGTAAGGTCTTGAGTGCAGAGGAGTCCTGTGGTGGATTAAACACAAAGCAAACCAGCAAAAAAGAAATACCACTCTTTCTCATCAAGAATCAGAGGCTTTTGAGACTTGAGTTTGAACGTGTCCCTTCCATCCCAAATGAGCTGTATTCCACAGCCTGGCATCAGCTTGTACCCAGCTGAGGACATGCAAATGTGAATACTTTGCATCTTTTTGCAATTCACATCAATAACTGGAAGAAAGCATGTTTACACTAACGTGCACGTGGAAGCATTGCTTTTTGTGTGTATGTGCATTGATGTTTCTTTACTAGCATTTTAGTCTGCTTTCATTTTCTATCTTCCATTATTATTTGTACGTGGATACTCTCAACAGCTCTTTTTTGGGGAAAAAAATGCAATAAAATTCAACCAGATTTAGAAAATACTTTCATGCTAAAATACTTCACAATTATAGGTGGAGTTTAGCATCTTCAACAGCTCTGATAACAGACAGAAACAGAACATGGGGAGAAGAGAGAGGCATGTATGTGTTAACCTTATGTGTTGGACTTATTTCTCTGAAAAGAATTCTGCTTTCTTAATGTAGCTGTCAAGCACTGCATGTATTGCTGGGGAGTTTTGTGTTCCTAGAGAAACTTCTGCAGTCCTTCTGCTATGGAATATTTTAGTATGAGAGTCAGTTCAAAATGCTGTGAGGCTCCCTCCACCTCCCCCAGATGCAGTAATTTCTTTGTTGTTTGTGAAAGATTTGCAAGATCGTTGGAAAGAATGTGAACAGTGAGAGATTACTGGGCTAATATATAAAAAAGCATGGATTAAGATCTTTTTCCTCCCAAATCGATGATGGCATTTCACGGGCACAGCAGAGCTACAGTCCTGATTTGAAGGAAGAGTGGTGCCATCTGGTGATCCCTGGGAAAGGCTTTTCTGCACCTAAAGCTGCAGGATCATAAAGCATGATCCCTGTGTGAGGAGTTCTGGTCAATTGTAGCATGGCTGTCACCTCACACCCTCTCCTGAGGCACTGACTCACTTGGAGTGGTCACCTGGCACAAGGTGCTGTGCTCATTTATGGAAGCATTTGTGCTCCAGCCTGGCATAGCTGTTCAGACTAGGCAATTTCTGTAAATTCTGTAATGTTCTCACTCCCATCCCCTTCTCCTGGTCTGATTTGCATGGTGCAGCTGGATGTCCTCACATCTGTGCTGCCTGACCCTGTCTCCTGCCCTTCCACCTTTCGCCGTGCTGCTGGCCCCGTGAGAGCCTGGTGGGCAGGCAGAGACCCTCAGAGAGAGCAGGGACATTCTGGTCCATCCCCTGGGAGCTCCCAGGCTGCCTGGCTCAGCTCCTAAGGCTGAGGCTGGGTTCCAGCACAGACCTGCTCTCAGATCTCCTCCCTGGTTGTGTCCTGTCAGTAATGAGGGGCTGGCGTGCAGATCCTCACCTGTGAGAGCCTGGTGGGCAGGCAGAGACCCTCAGAGAGAGCAGGGACATTCTGGTCCATCCCCTGGGAGCTCCCAGGCTGCCTGGCTCAGCTCCTAAGGCTGAGGCTGGGTTCCAGCACAGACCTGCTCTCAGATCTCCTCCCTGGTTGTGTCCTGTCAGTAATGAGGGGCTGGCGTGCAGATCCTCACCAGGGCTGCTGCTGCCCAGGGGAAACAGAGTTCAGCCTGTTGCTCTGGAGCCACGTGGACTTTTCCCCCGGCTGTCAGCTTGGTGCAGGGAGAAAAGGTTGTCTTGTCTCAAAGGTGGGTTCGTGAATTGTCTATACAGAGCTAAATGAACATCCTTTTACAAGCAGAAATAGTTACTGTGTGTGGTTAGAAGCCTGCCCACGGACAGGTTTTATTTAAAATAATTTATTTTGCGCACTTGGTGGAACATCCTTTGGCTGGTTTGCATTTAGGCTGGTCACATCAGCAAGCCCTTAAAGCAGACCCTATATTTTATGTACGTGTTTATCTTGTTTGACTGGTTTCAAAGTATACCCAAACCCACAGGAATCAGGTTTCAGAGTTGAGTGTGAAGTCCTATTTGTAACATGTCTGTTTGTAGGTGGCACGTGCCTATAGGGTTGTCTTTATACATAAAACATTAAACAGTCTTCAGAGACAGTTTTTGATTTGCATTTTCTTCTCTGTTTAAAAAATGGCCCACTAAATGTTAATTCATTTCTTTCCAACCAATTCCCCTTCCCTTGTTTAAAGTAAGCTATTAACATGTGTGTGAGGTATATTACTGTGGCTCTACATAGAATTAGATAATTATATAGTTAGTTATGATTTAAAGACATGTTTATGTCATGCTAGAAAAATGCCATCCTGATTGAAGGCATCTTTCCTAAAAGGCAGAACAAAGTGGGTCCTCATCACATTGCCTTCTTGTGCCACCTTGATTTTACTGACAGGAAACCAAGCACGTTTCTTTGATCTGTCAGTGAAAAATAAAAGTGCAAGTGCATAATTAATTTGGTTGGGTATTTCATATTGCTGTAGCATCACACAGAATGCTTCAGCTTTACTCTCCACAGCAGTTGTAGCTTGCATTAAAAGAGGAAATGGATACAAATAAATTTTTACTTAGATTAAGGGTAGTCTTCAGATTCCTGGAAAAATGCCAACCTGTTGCACAGTGAGCATTACTGATATGCATTTTCTGCTCTGTGTTAGCTAGGAATGACAGTAATTAAAAGAACAAATCATTTAAATGAAGTGATTCTTCTTTCTAGAGAATGTTGTTTCCTAATATTGTTGCCAAAAGTCTCTCAAATGAGAAGGAGAAGAAAGAGGGTGTACAGAGAGAATTGATCAGCAATTTATGTCTTTGTATTTTTTTACTTTAATGGGGGTAGATAGGATATCTGGAGCCACTGGTAACACTCAGATGGAGGCAGTCAGGAAGATCCTAGAGAATTAGGAAGACACAATCCATATGCTTCATCAGCTGATCAGCCAGAGCACCGTATGGCAAACAATTTAGCATGTGGTGTGTTTCAATTTGTTAACAAATATGTTTACATAAAGGTTGGTGATGAGAGCTGCACGTGACTGCTCACCAAGGTCAGGGCTGTGAAGTCAAGTGTTTCTTGTGATTAAACTGGTCTTTTATCTTTGTTGTTCTGAGCTTAACCCCTCAAAGTTAAACTGGCTTTGGGGAGGATCTTTTGCTTCAATACCCTGCCTTTGGTCACCACTGTTAACAAACCTGAATATTGAAATTATCTTGGAGTCTAATCCACTATGGATCCCACTTAATTCAACTGTGAGCCTCTGACCACAAGAGACACTAAGCCTTCTACAGAAGTCTAATGCAAATATGGGCACCAGGTTGTTCTTCACAAAGAGAAACCATAACCTTTTTGAAAAAAACAACTGAGGAACTTTATTTCATCATTTTCAAGCTAAAGATTTAAGTTTTGAGAAGTTGACACGATTTCTTGTTCCTGTCTTTTAATAAAACTGTTCTGAAATTGCTGAAGAAAAGCCAAAATAAGCCCTTTCTGTCGCCAGCAATTCTAAAACCAGTAATTTTTCTGTCAGTACAAAATACTTTTTGTGTTTGTCTGAAGTTGTCAGTGCACTCTGAATCCTTGAGCTGCTGTTTCTCGTTTGGGAGGACACCACACTGTTCTCTGTGAAAGAGAGCTCTGGGGCAGAATCATATGATTAGAAATCTCATCAGCAAGTAGCTCAATACTGTGTGCACCAATTAGCAGCATCAGTTCTGAGCTAAAATGTCAAGTCTCTGTATTGATGTATCTTCCAAAGTCTTTGATTTTAGATGGTAAAACAGATTTCTGTGTTGACACTTCTTTTCTATACCTCCTTATATAAAAATTCAGTTAAGACTTTTAATTTCAAATTTTTTTCAAATATTCAAACTCCTTACAAAAATTCAGTTAAGGCTTTTAACCTGTCTGCCAGGACCTATGCAGTGTACCTACTCAGTGGTAGTAAGTGCTTCTATTGCACTTACTGGTGCATCATCACTGATTTATTACTGCAGTAGATTCAGATGAACTACTGAAGTTCAGCTTCACAAGGATATTTAACATTTAAAAAAGCCCCATGTGCAACCCACAGTTTATTTTTTTTTCCTTAATGTCCACATCCAAGCAGAAAACATAACTCACAGTGGAGATAGAAATCATTGTCAAGTGTGGTTGCCAGCATAAGCACCAGTGCTTCATGATCTGTGTCTGTTTTCTGGTCTCTATGGCTCTGTTGCCTTTTGTAAATGAGAAGCTGGTGCTGTTATATTTAGATGTGAGTTTGAATCCAAGCTTTCCAAAAACACAGAAGTGTTTGGCCCTCATAAAATAGTGCAGACCCTGAGCCAGGAAGTCAGAGTTCAGTATGGTGAGATATTAATGATGCAGAAGTACAGATTGGGTCTATCTCTAATTAGAATTGAGAAGCAGCCAGGGTGTCATAATTAGGAATATTACATGCATTTTACTTTTTTCTTTTTCTGAAGTGCAAGTCAAGCACTGCTCACAGTCTAAAAGACCCAAGTTGAAAGCAAGACTTTTCTTAGATTAAAACTGTGCACAAGACAAATCTGTCACCAGCTACATGGAAGAAATTAGAGATTGCTGAAATGACTTAGAAAATCCTAGAGCCTTTAGCATCCAGTGTGTAGATTGAAGGCCAGAACAGTAGTGGCTGAAATGGACATCTGATGCAGGCATTGACCTGTGGTTATCAGCTGTGTACCTTGTATCTCAGCAGGCAGATTTTTTTGGTTTTTTTCAGTCGTGACTGCAAAGGCAAAATAAGCCCACAGTATAAACTAACCTTGTGTGTCTTTAAGTTGGTCCTTGCAGGTCAAGGATGAAGTAGGTTGAAAGCAGTCCTCAGGGCTTGCTGGTCTGTCAGTTTATATCTGTGGTAAGTGAATAAAATTATTTTAATATCACAGAAGGCATGTAGAGGATAGTGGTTTATATTTTTTGTATATGAATTACTGGTTCTCTCTGTTCTGATCTTCATTGAAGAGTCTGCCAATAAATAATCCAGGAGAGGTGGGGGATTTTCATGTCTAGTGCATGCTTAAATGTGAGTTTTGAAGGTCGTGGCTTTGGATGTTAGTAGCTTGTACTTTAGAGAAATAAAAGCTCTGCGGCAGCTATGATGAAGGATTTGGGGGCTGCAAGTCCCTAGGGCTACAGCTGGATTGTTTTTTTTTAATGAGTCATAATATAAGAATCCAAAGCCAAGTGTTACAGAAAAATGATTAATTCTTTTCACAGAGGAGTTCATTAGTGACATAAAGTCATGAGAAAGAGGAGGAGGCATCTCTAGCACTCAGTGGCTATTAACTGGTATTAGTGTGAGTTCTTAAAGTCAGGAGAACTGAAATAATGCAAACCACAAGGTCTGATGGAGAAGAAAAAAACGTTGAAATTGGACCAATTTGTCTGCAGTGAGACTCTCACTGGAGTTTGATGTGCAGAGGATTTATCCTTTTCAAAAGGTGCAGAATATCACTGCCTGCCTTTGGCTTCAGGGAAAGCCTATTCTTAAAAATGGACCACTAAATATCAGCAGTATTCATGGTCACTGGAGAATTTTGTGGGATCTTTCTGCTCCATTGCTGCAGCATATGGGAGACACGGCCCAAGATATACATCTGGCTGCTGCTGTCATTTCCAAATCCCTATTGTAATTCCAGTAAGAACAGACTGAACATTAAAGGCTCTTTATCTACAGCTTCACTGATGATTACTTCCTAGTTTCTAATTTTTTCTTATTCTGGTTTTCAACACTAAAAACCTTATGAGGTTTTCTTTTTTTAGCTTATTCTCCTGTGACATCTCCTTTTTAGTAATTGAAAATATATTTGACACCCTGTGTAGCAACTCTTCACTCCACCCCCCCAATCTTTTTTCTTCATTTAGAGGCTGCATTTATTTGCATTACATTTTTAATGATATTTGATAAGGCTCTTCTTAATACTGTTCACCAGTTCTTAGTGAAGGGCTGGGATGGATGTGAGTCTTTAGCTGGGTTAATTTTCATACATATTTCTGCAGTTTGCTGCTGATTGTGAGGTTCCTTCTCAAGTTGCATCCCAAAAGAGCCTGAAGTACTTTGAAAGGGAGAAAATGTGGCAGTACGTGGCTCCTTTGGCTTTGCTCTGGTGTAACTGAGACTGTCAAGTTGAAAATGTGGGAGGATTAGTTAGTACACAGAAGGCAGAGCCCTGATTATTGCTTTCAATGGATCTTTTTTTAACTCATGCTGTGTATTTGGCTGCTCTGTTTTAGTTCACCGTAGAATTAAAATAGCTCTCCATGCTAAGCAGGCGTGTTGAAGCTGTAAACTCAAACGGGGAGGATCACCAGGTATTAATAGATGGTTTATCCTCCCCTGTGTGTGCACAGGAACACTCCACTCCTGCTGGGTCCCAGCAGGAGCTCAAGTTGAGGCTGAAGACAGTTGTCACTGTTTTCTTCATATGAACACAAACTATCAGCTTCAAGCTACCAATTTGTGACCATCTGATGTACAAATTGGAGAACAATAATGTAAGACAATTGAGGACAGCCTCTGCAGCACAGAATTGTTTTCCTCAGTCTGTGTTACTCAAAGCAGATTTGAGTCCCATTTAGAATTTAATTTTTCCCATCTGCTGTGCTTTAATTAAAAGCAATAATTTTTAAAGTTCCTAGTTTGGTTGGAGTGGCGTCTACTTTGTAAGTAATCAACCCTGACTGTGACTGACTGTGATCTGCTCTACATCATCAAGTAGTTCTTTGGGCTGGATAGTCGTGATGTTTTAATGTTTTTAGGCAGCCAAATAGCACGGAAAGTCCCTTGGAACTGGGTGACTGTGTCCCCAGGGCTCTGCTGAGAACATCAAATACCAGCGTCAGAGTTTCCACGAGGTTTGCAAGCTGTGACCGGCGGCTCTCAGCCAGGGAGCTCAGCCTGTGCTCTCGCCTCCTTCCAGGAGCTGCTTTCCCTGGATCCTCCTCGTGGCATGCCTGATGCAGGAGGTCATCCCAACTGGCTGAGTGTCTTCACTTGGACTGGGATTTCCCAAGGAGCCCAAGGCAGAGCACATGTGTGGCTGGCTGCAGCTTGCCCCTTGCCACGCCGTGCCACCCAGCACGCTCTCTGTCCCTTTTCCCTGTGCCTTCCAGGGTTTCCAGCTGTGCTCTACTGTGGCAGGAGGAAATGTGGGAAGTTAAGTACCACTTGATGTCAGTACCAGTGGAGTTAGTTCATGTGAGGTCCTTTCTGTCAGATATAAATGACAGGGATTTAATTATGTTGCGTTGGGTTGTGTCCAGTACTTGCATCCACACGGGTTCAGACTTTCCTACTCTGTAGGTCTTGAACCCGGACAAATCCAGTTCTCCCACTCCTTGAGATTATTTCTGCATCTATCTTTTTATTGTTGCTCGGTTGCTAATGACCACGAGGATATTTTCCTTCTGTGTGTGTAACAAATCTGCAAAAGCCTGCTAGGTGACCTGAAAGCAAGAACCCACAGCCTCCCTCGAAATTACAGATGGCACCAAAACTGCAAAACAGCTCCAGTGTGTTCTCTGTTTGTTGAACATGATCCTTTGCCCTTTGGAATGTTGTGCACAGTGCATGAGGACACACGTGCAGTGAGCACACCTAATTAGGGCAGTTCCATGGTGGGTTTCTGACAACCCACAGGGGTCGTGCAGGGCTAGCTTTGGTTTCATTTTTCCCAGGGACTTCCCAACCAAATCTGGACATATCAGGGCAGGGAAAGCAAAAGGCCTTACTGCACCTCCAGTGCCTGCTGCAGATTAAGTGGTATCAGTTTACGAAGAGTTTTTAGGATGGATAAAAGACTCCAACAGTCTCCTTGTAAATGTCTGAGCAATTTTTCTCAAACACTGAAATAATTCACCCCAGACAGATACCTGGCAGTGTATGTTTCAGTCTGAGCTCTTTGGCTGACAAAGCTGTCACGAACTGAAAGATCCTGTAATGGAAGAAAGTTAGTCAGCTGTAACTGTGAGCTTTGTGAGTGGTGTCACCTAAGGTGGAGATGCAGGATGTGGGGATTGCAGCTGCCTCCCCAGACAAAGCGTGCTGCAGACAGTGATGCATTCCACAGGTTTTATAAGCAGGGGGAAAAAGTATTTCCTTCTCAAACCATTAAAGAATGGTGGTGTTGTCATCCTGGTTTTCTAAAGAAGGTGATCATGCTCCTCTGTGGCAGTTTCAAACAAATGTGGCAGATGGGAGCAGGTTTCAGAGATTATTATCTTCCTAGAAATTTTATGCCAGTGGTGGGATACAGGAGGAAGGTCCAAATCAGTGGCCTTGCTTGGTAGTAGTAGAAGACTGGTAGTTTAATGCACTGTGAGATTACAGAGCCAGCCCTGCATGAGGCTGCTCAATCCATGCTCACCCAGCCCCTGGCTGGGCTGCCTGCTGCTGACTCTGTGGCCTCAGGGCTGTTGCTGAGGAAAGGGCTCACTGCAATACAGGGAGGGGACAAAAAATGTGACTCTTCAGTGAGACCCATATCATCAGATCCTGCATTTGCAGAGCTACTTTGAAACACTTCCTCTGGCTGCTCTGTGCTCCTTGGACATCTTCCTGGCGTTACAGACACACTTTTTGTGGCAGTGATGACACTTTCTGCCCTGCAGATCACAGTTCAGTGTAATTGTTGTCAGGTAGCTCTGCTTTGCTGTGCTGGTGCCATCCCCAGCATCTTGGAACCAGGATTAAAACTCAAATTGTTATGGCTCAAGCAAGATTTAGAGTTTCCTTCATTGTGGGCTCATCTTTTGTGCCTCAGTGTCTGGTTTATGGTTATGTGGCCCTGGGTGCATTAAAGACTCAACAGCAAAGCCAGGGACTACATAGATGCCTTGGAAAGGTTTTCTTTGATCAGTGTGATGAGACAACAGGAAGATGCTATTTTCAGCCCTACCAAAGAGTGTGCCTTGCAGAGCCTGTGGCTGGTTGACCTCCAGAGAGCAGAGGGAATGCTGTGCTTCATTAAGCTGGAGAAAAGATTCTCATAAACATCTTCTTTGCTCACCAGAGAAGAGAAAATCTGAAATCTTGTGTTAGTACAAAATAAAAGAGAAATAAAAATTAAAATACTCCGGTTGTAGAGCTTTAAATAGAGAAAAGTGAAATGTGAAAGAATTGCATGCACGCTTTTTTCCTTAGTCATTCAGTGGAAGGTGGAGTAGTTAAGTCTGTGGCGCCTTTAAAATGATTCATTATTTCCATAGAAGCCAATTGATGTTTATCCTTCAAATTGCTCTGTGGACATTAAAATAATGGAGAATTATATTTGCTTTTAATTTTGTTTCCAGACAGCTTGGCCTGAACATTTATGATGTGACTTGGAAACCATATCAAATAGTGATTTATAGCTGCTGGTAATTGTGTGAAGATTGAAGATACGCTGGATGCCGCTTTCCTTTGCTTTTTTTCCTCTTTGCCTCCCCCATTCTTTTGCTTACAGAGTGCTCTTGAGTGTAACGTGGTGAAAGGCCAACATCTCTGCCTTCATTGCTTTTCCTTGTACAAGCCACAGCAAATAAAGATTTTATTTCTCTCTAACACAAGGCTGTGTGAGATTAATTGTGGTTTGTATTTGATAATTGGTTCGGTTTGGTTTTTTTTTCCTTGGAAAAAAAAAGTTTGGAGTAGTTTTGTAGTTTTGTGTTTTCATGATAATCACCCCCTTTGAAGGGTGGAGAGAGTGGTGTTTTTTAGTTAAGCTGGATGAGAATCATATGCAAAACATGAATGGGGAGGGGGAAGACTTTTCTTTGTGGTAAGGCATCTGTTGAGTGTATGGATGTCAAATCTGCTCCCCAGGTGAGCCAACACAAGTAGCTCATACCTACATTTATCTGTCGGGTCTTATGGCTCAAGGAATTTCATTTTTCCTGCACAGTTTTATCTGCTTTTTCCTCCTACTGAGTAAAAACCTATTCTTAAGAGTTTTGTGCATAATATAATTGAACAGAAGAAAACAAAGGGGATTTTGTGGACTGTAATAGAAAAGCCCAGTGAAGGTTATGCAAATTTTGAGAACTTTTCTAGTCATGTTGCAAACTCTAAAATAAATCATTTAAACCTAAAACTTCTAAATTATTATTAAAATTTTCCAGGATACTGTTTTCATATTGAGTATAAGAGTGTTCCTTACAGTTGTTTTCTGCCCTGACAAAAATCATCTGTGTGATACTGGGACATGCTACTTTTGTGGTTTGGTCCTGCACATGCAGCAGTGTATTTTAGGTTGGTTTGTTTTTTTAATTTCTGTTCATAAAAGGAAGCCTCAAAACATGCAGCAAGTGCATTTGGGCCCACTTAGGAATTCCAGATGGCACTGTGGCCTAAACCAGCTGTTTTTCAGCATTGTAAGGAATTATTTTTTCTTCTTATCTTAGTTAAAAATGAGCCTGTTTAGTTTTGCTTTTGTTCCCAGCCTATTTGCTTTCTCATTCTCATGCCCCAGAGCATTTCAGTTTTAGTCACTGCATGACATTGCTGAAATCAGGGCTGGAATGAAGTCACAGAAATGAACAGCAAGCCAGTCTTATCCAAAAGTCATGGGAGGGAACTGCATTCACAATTATTGGCATAGAGGAGCAAATGAACACTGACCATTGTGAAATTAAGTTCACCTTATCTTAGCTCCTCATTGTTTTGTTTTGTTTTATCAAATTAGTTTTTTGCTAGTGTTTGCAAACATTGTTCATGCCACTATTCCACAGTATCCAGCCTTGGAGCTTCAGTGAGAAAAGTGGTTTGGAAAGAATCCAAATCAGTTCATGCAGAGGCTGTGCATGTTAGTAGGAAACAACTGATAAAAGCTGAGCATGGATTTTGTCTGCACTTTTACCCTAAAAGAAGACTCCCTGCATATATATATGTGTGCATGTGCATATATACAATACATATGCATATATGTGATTACATTAGTCTCAAATTTTCAGCAGTTTACTCTCTTGCTTTCACACCATCACAGTGATTTACTCTAAATTCCAGGTTTCCTTGCCCTTTAGGGAAAAACATTATCATGTATTTTCTGAGTAATGGTCTGCAAAGCATATGCAGCTCTTCACTGTTTTTTAGTAGAGACTCTGAAAAGAAAAATATTTTTAAATGTTCTCATGCTTTCAGTTTGTAATACTTTTTAGAAAACAATATTTTAAATACCCGTAATTTTACCTAGTCAGACTAGTCTGATCGTGCTGTAAATGGATCCTGAGATAGATGAACCACTCCTACTTCTTGACTCACATAACTCATCACAGCCTGGCATTTGACTGGGACAAATCTGCTGGGTGTCAGAGTTAAGGCAGGGGTCACCAACACACATGGCAGCCCAGGGAGCTGGAGGCCCTGTGGCAGAAATCCACCGTGGAGAAGGGCTCTCCCTCTCCCCACTTGGTACCAACCATGGAGAACAATGCTGGCTGCTTTGCAAAATATCAGTGCTGCTGTACAGAACCTCTGCTTACAGCCCGCTGAGTCAGACTTGTTTACTTCATGGGAGTATTAATCTCTGCCTCTGATTGTCAACTACTCCAGGCTTAATAGAATTTCAATATGTAGATGGCACAGTTTTGCTGAAAATATGAGGCTTCTATTGCATTTTGAGTGATGTATTCTGCCTCGCTCCCCTTTGGTCCGTTTGCCATGGCTGAGGTTAAGATAGAAAATTAATTACTCCCATCCCAAGCCTTGTCCTTTAATTTAAGGATTTTCTTTAGCATCTGCCAGAATCTTCTGCATGCACTCCTGAGATGTTAAGCAATGAAAGAGCCATTAAGTTAAATTCAGGCATTAATTTTTTTCAGTAGGATGAAATAGCACTCCAGTAGATTAAGCAGTTTCTGGTTTATGTTATTTCATAGCATGGCAAAGAAACATGGGAAGAGGCTGGTTTGCTGTACTGCAGGAGAGGATGGTGAGTGAGGAGGCCTATCTTCTGGTCCTGCAGCTTACCTCAGTCTTAGCAAGAAGCAGAGCACGAGGAAGGGATCAGTGCAGTGAAACATCTATTTGCCAAGGGCCTGATGTCCACGTTATGCAACTGGGAAGACAGAGGGAAGAGGTTTAGCTATACTTAACTAATATATCACTTTCCTCAGAAATGCTTTTTTATTGCCTGTAAAGCCTTTTCTGAGAACGAAGCAGTGTCAAGTTGTGTTACTCTGTTCTTTGTGTTTTGAGGTCCATGAACGCTGTCATGAGTCATTCCTGGCTGGGGCTTTAATCACTCTCCTTCTCAGTCTGACCAATTCTCCATGCTCTTTGCTTGCCACTCCAAGTAACTTGTACATTCTTTTCACAGACTAATGTCCCATTTAACAAACTATGTATTTTAGCTTTTTCTAAGAAATACCTGAAAGCAAATTAGCACAAAATCTGCTGCAGTGGTCTCTCTGGGAAACTGCACGTACACCTGCTAAGCCCCAAACAGCAGCAGCAGGACTGAGCTTATGTGTCAGAGACACAACAAAGGGAAAATGGTCACTCTTGGAGTGCCTTGAAACAGCAATTCCATGCAGAATTTATGGTGAGTTTTAGTGCACCAGCTAGTGAGGCTGAAATGTCACTTCTGCATTGAAATTCCATATGCCTTCTGCCTTTTTAGATGTTTTACTTCTGTGTACATCCAAGTCTCACTGTTCTTTATTAAGAGTTTAAAGATCCTCAGACCTTTGCAATTGTACTGTATAGCTGTCCATTCACAGACTTGACAACTTTAAGGTTTAAAAAAATCCACTTTTTATTACATTTCACTTTTGGTATAGCTGCCCAATATGCAATTGCTTGGAGAAGAATGTTGTTGCTACCATACCAGAATACTATAATTTAGTTGCATAGAGATATTTTACAAATCTCAGTATATGCTTGGGATTAATTTCATTCATCTAGGCCTAAGCACTGAACATTAGTTGTTCTAGGTTAGTTGTTCTGTAGTTAGTACTCAGGCATCTCTCAGGAGGGTCTCCTCCCATCCCAAGCCATGTCTCCAAAAAACTGTTTGTGCAAATAGGCCCTGGCTATTGACCACATCTCCACAGGGAGCCTGAACAATCTATTCAGATGGGTTGAGTCAGCTGCAGATGGTGAAAGCTGTGAAATCAGATATGATGGAATTCCAAAGTCTTTGCAGACCGCTGATCGATCTATTCAGCGTTCTCTGTATTTAAAGAATTATTTCATGTTATTATTTTTCCACCTGCAGCCATTTTAACAGAAGCTGCGAAGAGTTCACCACAGCTTGAGGCAGTGCCCAGCAGGTTGTTCACTCCTGTTTTCTCACCTGTATTATTTCTCTCTCCTTTAGTCTTCTGGCACCAGCATCACCGTGGACATCGCTGTCATGGGAGAAGCACACGGGCTCATCACAGACCTTCTGGCCGACCCTTCGCTGCCTCCCAACGTCTGCACGTCCCTGAGGACAGTGAGCAACCTGCTCAACACACAGCTGACCTTCCAGGCCATCCACAAGCCCAGGGTGAATCCCTTGGTGTCGTTCAGCGAGAACTACACCTGCTCCGACTCGGAGGAATGTCCGGAGAAGGGAGAGAAACTAGCAATTCCCAAGGTGAGTGCTGGAGCCTGCCTCTCCCTAAAGGGGCACCACTGGGCTGTCAGACATCACTGGGCTTTTTGGGTGAATTGCCATCTCTTCTTCCTTCCCTTAATCAGAAGGGTGAAACCTACAGAAGTAAATTAGAAAGTCTCTATTGATGACCTTCAGGTGCTTTGGATCAAGTCTAAACTGTTGTGTACCCCACAAACTAACAAAAATATCACAATCATTAGTGTGACAAATACTGTGAGCTCATAGAAGTTGTCTTGAGAAGAAAAAGAAGGCAGAACCATAAATACATATATATAATACTGTCTTTTTTAAATGGCTTCATGAATGCTCAGCGATCAGGCAGGAAATAACCAGTGTTAACCACCCACACTTAGCAAGTGAACAGCTAGAAAGAGCACATCAGATTTGAAGTAGTGTGAATTGTAGGTTTGTTGCTAATTAGCTGTCCTGCAAGGCTTATATTTCATTTCTGAAACTAAACCAAAATGCTTTTGTACTGCAGCCTCCCTTGTAAACTTAAATATAGGCTGAGTACATTGCACAGGCGAATGCTTTTATGTTTTTACAGTTTAAATGGCACAGCCAGTCATTCATTCCAGCATTTCCAGGCATCTGAATTGCAACGCTCGTGATTCTTTTATTACAGTTTAGTGTGATGATAATTGCCACCCTATTTGACTGTTTAGCAGCTGTATGTACGAAATGGATGTTCACAGGTTTTTAAGCACATTTCCCAGTTTATTTTAGTGATCATATCTATAATGGCTGTACCCCAGGCTCTGAGGGGAAGTGGAAGAGCACTGCTATGACATGAGCACACACAGGGAACAGATACTAGTTTGCTGTTGCATAATGCCCTATGAGGAGAGGAGAAATGAAGGATGAAGAAATGCATTAATGCTACAGAGAACTAATTTGATTGAAGAATTCATTGACATAAGTGTATTATGGTTCATAAAATAAATAGTTTGCATGTCTTTATTTAAAGTGTCTAAAAGCAGATTTAGGACCTTCACCTTAACCATCTGACACTGAGCATTTTGTGGAAGGAGATAATGTGTTAACATATTTATCTGCAACTTTGAGCTTCAGAACCACAGATGTCTTCCGTCTCATATTTCTTAACCCACTGGCAAAGTCCAAGCTCTCCATTGCAGATATATTTATTTTAGTTCTTAACTATAAACACTTCACAAGAACTTCACAAGAGAAACAGCTTACAAAATTATAGGATCTGCAACAGCAAATCTGGCTCCAAAAAAAGATCCTTTATTATCTTTGCCTTCAAAAATTAAAAAAAAAATGTGAATCCTGTTATTTGGAGAAATGGAGGAGTCAGGTGAAAGAAAAAATGCAGGCGGGTCAAGAAAAATCTGCTGTAAACAGTGNCACACCTTTTCTTAGACTTGAGATAGGGAGGATGGTCCAGACTCTCCAAGCATGGAAAGCATTGGCTGTTTGAAATGAATAATCCCTGGGAGAGCCCAGATTTAAAGGTGTTGTCAGCCAGAACGAAGCAATTGGAAATGGTTTTATTTGTGCATGTGGTGAGGTTTTGTAAGCCTGTACAAACTGTAAGGACCTGGTTTCTCCGCAGCGCTTACGGAGAAGTTTGCCTCCAGGACTGCTGAGACGAGTGTCCTCAACCTGGACCACAACAACATCAGCCACAGGACTGCCCACTCTGGAGCCAGCTCCAGTGAGGAGGGACCGCAGTGCCAGCATCAAACCTCACGAATCTTCTTCATCCAGGTTACAAATGGCCTCCTCTCACTTTTATGTTTCTCTTCAGGCAGATTTCTTTGGTTCTGTGTGATGATGTACCACATTCAAAAATGCTGGCTGTGAACTGTGTTGGAATTACTTGTTCGTGTTTCTCTAAATAGATTAAACAAAGAAGGAGCATTCCCAATTTTTGTCAGATTATGCCAAAATTATTCATATTATTGGGTAGAAAAATAAATTTAAAAAAAAATATATTTATGCTAATGAAGTGCAGAACTGCCCAATAAAATTAGAAAAAAGGTAAGATATCTGGTTAAAGCATTCTTGATATGCATGGGTTGCCTATGTGGTTATTGCCCAGCCAAGAAAAACTGTAGCAATTAACCCAGCCATTTCTAAGAACACACCTAATGATGTGGTCCTGTCATTAAACCAGTTCCTAAAGCACTTCTCCATCTCCCATTCTTCTCAGGGTCTGATCCCTGAGCTGGAATCAGGAAGCACATGGTCCCCCTGTGAAATGGAGAGAGAGTTGTGTCTGCTCAGCTGCTTATAGCCAGCAGCCAGCTTGTTTGGGGAACGTGCAGAGGTTATAATGAAAGTTGTACTAGCTCCACATTGTGTCATTACAACAGGATTTCCTCCTTTCTGGCTCCATGAATACTTCTCTGTTCTAATCAGAGAGGAGCAGAGCCTTCAAAGGAAGGTGGAGAGCAGCAAGCTGTTGTACCACCCTGTGAGAATAAAGTTCAGGTCCCCTCCCTACCTCAGCAAGGGCCATCATCTTGGAGCTGGTGGATGAAGAAAGAGTGTGGAGACACTGGGGAAGGGAAGATCAGATTGAAGGCACTACATTCAAGAAGAGAATTCAGAGCTGTGACATCAGAAGACTCATGTGCTTTTCTGAAATTCTAAATTTGGTGCTGGTAGTGGAGAAGAAGATAGGACCTTGGAAGGCCCAACATCACCAGTGTTGGCTGTTGGATGGAGTGGGGGAATGCAGCCCCAAAGAGCAGCTTGCTTCCAAGGCTGACCTTTTTTCAGATACCTCAATCTGTCCCGTGCATGAGGCTGTCATACAGGGTGTGGAGGTGCTCAAGGCAGCCTGCAGAGTACCCCGAAAGTCTCATGCAAGAAAAACATGTGGTTTGCCAAAGTTCCCTTTGTGAGAAGTCCCATCTGCCTCAGGAAAAGTAAATATCAGGAAGCTGTAACCAAATGCAAACGTTCTTCACTCACAGACCTGTGGTTCCTGGGGTGCATTTGATTTATGCTGTTGATCCCACTCTCACGTAGTGTGGAAGTGTCCCAAGATGGGAATCAGAGGGAGAGGGAGAGCAATTAAATATTATTGTTGGTCCTTTCCTGTGGTTGTTATATAACTCTGCATGAGGAGCCAGCTAAGCAGGCTATCAATTCTTCCTGTGTTTAATGTCATAGCCAGTTGTGTAATTACAGCTCTGTCAAGCCTCCCAGCCTACTGTTTGCACTACTTCTTTCACAGTAGGAGAAACAATGTGTATTCCAGAAAGGGGGAAATGAATCCTATAAGTCTAGCTTTAAAAATTTTGGCAGACCAATAGAGATCTGCTTTCAAGGAGAAGAATTTTGAACAGAAGGGAAAAAGATATATCTTGGTTATCTGCCACTTCCCCTGTACCAAATTCAAGCGCTCCAGTGGTCACAGAGAAAGAAACATTTCATAAGTTGAACAGTAGGAGAGAGGCTGACACTGGAATTGCCCTGTGGCAGATTTTGTAGTTGCAAAACATGCAACTTGTTCCTCACGATGTGGGACATCACTTCTGGATTTCTGTAGTCACATATTTGCAAAAATCCCCCCTAACTGTCAGTTTGAGATTAGTAATCCTGTATTCTTCCAACCCCATCTCACTGAATTGGATAGACATTGTACTGGAAAAATAATAGAGCTCCCACATTCTTTCCCTCAGCCACTTTCATATCAAGTGATTCTCCTGTAGGAACTCAAAGAATGTGGGTCAGAGATGTTTGGTTTGGTTCATTTGGGTTATTTACTCTACAGTGGGCCAGTGTGTTATA
>VYZP01062034.1:0-30701 GCA_013400635.1 Hypocryptadius cinnamomeus | reverse complement strand
TGTGCACAGTGTGAGTGTGACAGTGGCAGTGCGCACAAGGGTGAGTGTGACAGTGGCAGTGCGCACAGTGCGAGTGTGACAGTGGCAGTGTGCACAGTGACAATGACAGTGGCAGTGTGCACAGTGTGAGTGTGACAGTGGCAGTGTGCACAGTGACAATGACAGTGGCAGTGTGCACAGTGTGAGTGTGACAGTGGCAGTGTGCACAGTGGCAGTGTGCACAGTTTGTGTCAGTTCTTTGTGTTAGCACACAGGCTTTTTCCAAACTGTGTGTTCAACACAATCCTGGCATAGTCTGGCAGCCTTCTTTTAGTGTCTTGCTTCATTACCTTGTGGACATAATTGAATCAAGCAAGGACAAATTTACTTTTTTCACCCAGAAATTTTAGATGCAAACTGTCATTGTTCCAAGTCTACTCTTAAAGTCACATCTAAACACTTCCAGAAATGCCTAGCCATGGACAGCCACCAATTTATTGCACACATTAAAGAACACAAATGAATTCTCCCTTTGTTAACTTTTACTTCCAATTTAATTAACTTTTAAGAGAATTAATTTACTAGGTGATCTGTTTTGGTGCTTATTATTTAATGAGTAAGACACTTGGCATAAACCAAGTAAAGGCCATCTAAAATATTTTCTGGGTAACTGAAGTGGCCTAGTATGCAAAAACAAACACTAAAACACTTTTAGAAAATAGCAGTGACGATGCTGAGAGCAAAAAGACTAATTGTGCATGAATCTGTAGGGGCAGTGTCTTAAATGATCTAATTCTCTTCCTAAAAGTGAACAGGGTCTAGAAAGCATGTTCCCTTTTCTGCTCTGTTCCCCTTAGGAGCTGAAAGAGTTGAGCTCTTTTTGGGCTAAGCTTTTTATAACATAATTTAGTAAAACTTAAATAAAAATTTAAGCCCCCAAAGAGAGAATTAAATTAGGACACTTGGACTCCCAGTTTTACTCTTTCAGTCCTGGATTCAGATGCATGATACAGCTATTATTCTTATTGAGTGTAAAGTTTAAAGGAACAAATATTTTGTCTTCAAGAAAAAAACAAACAACTGGAAACATTGAGAGATAAATATTGCAACAAAACCCCCTTGGTTTCAGATTTGTCCTTTTCCTTCCTCCCCTTATTCTTTTGACATCTCTATTACTGATAGCTGGCAGGAGCAAACACCATTCTTCACAATCCTTAGTGCCTGCCTTACAGATGAGAAATGCACTTGTTCTGCCACAGCAGAGCCTCTTCCTCCTCCTGACAGTGCCCACCACACAGAGCAGAGCCTGGACCTCCACAGTGTGCCCAGCAAATATCTATTCCTTCAATTCTCCAGTCAGTTTTGATAACATAAGTGGCTAAATTGCCTAGGGCAATAGTTCAAGAAATTAACCTCAATTTCTGTATCAATGACATATATGACATCTTTATATAATTGCCAAATGATTCTGTGTTTTGTGGGGTTTTTTTTTTTGTTTTTTTTGCTTATATGTTGATTTCATTTGTTTGGCTGTTTTTTTAGGTTGATTGCCAGTTACTGTGCTGTCTTTACCTATGCATAGCCCAGAACGTCCCCACATGGGCCAGTTCTTGCAGCATGTAATCACCTGACTTCCACTGGTAAACATGCTTTCTTAGCAGCTCTCCACGTGCTGACCACATGGGTTAATAACACCCACCAGTTCCCACTAATTTTAATGTTTTCTGCCATTCTTCACTCTTTAAATGCACACATTTAAAGGAGATGCTGAATAAAGTCATGTTCCATCCACTTCTGGATTTCCACCAGCCCCTTCTGATTGCATGTTCTGCTGGAGCAGGAGGACTGGAACCAGCACAGCTGTTAGCTGGAGTTTCTGCTGAAATGTTTGAACAGTTCTGAGTGGCTGATTTATTTTTACTCCATGAAACAAAGAAGTTTGGTGCTGCCCAGTCTGCAAATGCCCAGATTACCTGACACAGTGGGATTCTCAGGCTCATGACAGAAATTGTAATGCACTTCCCGAGCTGTTTGCAGAAATCCTCATTGCCTGAAGTCTCTTGTGCTGTGCCTGAAATACCAGGTGTGAGCTTCACAAGGTGTAGGGCTGCTTTCAAACCACATTAGCAGGATTCTCTCAGTGGATGATTAAACAAATACATCTCATTTACTTGGACACATATTAACAGCACTAGCTAAATTTCTAAATTTTACACCAAAAGAATGTTTGACTGTCCCATCAAAATCACATTTTTAAGGGTGCAATATGAATGCATATTCATGTAATATGAATTTATTCCTGCAGTACAGATGCCTTTCCCCACAGCCTCAACACTGCTTCCTGTGCTGCTCCTGGCACACAGAGTGCCTCGAGTGGCAGCACTCAGAGAAGTGAAGAGCACTTCCCAAAAACAGGATTCTACTGATACCTCTCTCATGCAGTATCTAACCCCATGTGTTATTGACTTACCATAACCCAAAGCCTACAATGAATACAGAATTATTAATTTCCTTATGGGATTCTGTATGGTGATTTCACTACAGCATCTGAATTCTTTGAAAACATTAATGAACAGATCCTCTCAACATCCTTTTGAAGTTAGAGGATATTTTTATCACTATTTTACACAAGGGGAATGGAATATTTAAGATAAAAGCCAAAATGTTTGGAGTGTCAGCTAATTTTGTTTGCCAATTTTGGAAGTCTGAGGCTCTGAGTTTTTGCAAGAGCTAAGGGTTTTTTAAGGCTTTTTATGTGCTCAGAGGAAAGAGCCTGATTCCACCAGTTGCTGCTGGGAACACAAAATGTTCCACGTGCTCAACATTATTTGATACCAAGCTTCAGCTGTCTCAAACAAGCAAATCAAACACTATGCAAATCAATGTTATTCCAAATATGATAGAGATGGACATCTTCTATTGTGAAAAATGCTTCCCAGGGAGGGAAACCACCATGTAAAGATAAAAGTATTAGTAATGATTCAATTACCCAAAATGTCTCTGAAGACAGAGCATTTGGGAAACTTCGAACAGATCCTATCCTGTCCTCTACTCAAAGCAGAGGAGCTTGACAAAGTTTGCTGTGAATGGTGAACCCATTCCATGAAAGGAGCCATCACTCTGGCCAAAAAACAAAACAGCATTCTTTCCCTTCCTTTGAGTATTTTCCAAGATTTCTTCCATCTTAAGCAAGAAATGGGATTTTGGATAGAGCTCTGATTCCACCAAAAGGGCTAGATATTGAAGGAAAAAAAAAAAAATAAAATCCATCTCATCTGTTTAAACTGGAGGCTGGGTAAGATGCTGTCCTGGAGTGACTTCATCTCCACTCCTCTGTGTGGCCCAGAAATAAGTTTTGCACCTTTGAGATTGGTTCTGAGAGCAAAGAGGGGAAAGAAGAGTTGGTTTTCAGAAAAAACCTGCACTCTGTCATTCCTACTGCACAACAGCGTTGTCCACAACACAAACAAACAACAAAGCAGAGCTCTCCCTTATTTTAGCTGGTTTTAGCTAAGTAAAATAGAAAAGTTCCCTAAACTGTAGTGGTTTTTTTCTTTTTATTTAAACCTATTTAAACCTAGATAAAACACCCAAAACCTACCAAAATCTCACACCTGTAACCCACCAAGCCAAGCCTAAGCCACAACATTTCCAGCACCAAAGAAATTAATAGCAAACTGAGCAAACCAAGCTACAGCCCACAAAAAACCTTTCTGAGTTTGTCCTCTCTTAGAGAGCAACAAGAAGTGCTGTTGTTTAATGTTGTTCATTTTTGGTGCTAGTGAATGCTTTGCCTGTTAAATAAACAGTTTTTTCCACTTTTCTCCAAAGAATTTTTTTTTTTCTGAACCAGTTAAGGGAGGAGCCACCTAAATTTGCTTTCTAAAAGAAACCCCTTTAAAAGTTTTTCTCCCAAAATTACCCTAAACCAGAACAAATATAATTTTTGACACCCAATGCATAGCTCGAGAAAGCAGAAAAAACCTGTACTGATTGCATTTTAGTTTTGTTTATTCTGTAATAAGATAAAGCCATCAGTAACCACGGTAATTAAATTGCTAATGTCTCTCAGAGTAAAAACCTTCATGTGTTTCTAGTCCCTAAGGTTTTTTAAAGTTTTGATACCTTTCTAGTCACTAAAATTATTTTCTTATCCAAAAATAACTCCAATATTATCCCTAACATGTAGTTTTTACAGTAGAAAAGCACAGATTAAAGCAGCCTTTGTACTAAGCTCAGTGATAATAATTTATAGAGTTTACAAAAGCACTGGAGTTTGTTCAAGATAAGTTCATGGTTTCTTTATCCTACCCTGCATTCCAATTCCAATAACATGTTTTAAGGGTTTATTAATAATTGCACTCCATTTGTTAAAAGAAAAGCAAAAAATGAAGCTTTTCAGCCTTTCCTTTCCTTCTTCTCCTTTAAATCTATTACATCACTTTTTAAAAGGGTCAGTTTCCCCTACATGTTAGACACCACTTTCCTAATATTTAATCCAGTTAGCTTCCTCTATACAGCCTACAACCTCTCTAAAATAAAAGCTAAAATATCCAGAACAACTAATAAAACCCCTAACCCAAAAGTAAACCCAAGTGTAAAAAATCCTGAATAGTATAAAAAATAAAGATATAAGCCAAACACTAAAAAAATTTTCTAACCTAAAACTTTCCATGTAAACAAAGTCAAAATCCAACTAAAGCAGAGAAATACCTAAAAAAAGCACCATAACGACTCTAAAGAAAAAAAAATTATGACAATTAGCTAAGTCCTAACCTATACTTATCACACACTACTACATACTGTAAAGCAACAAATAAAAGCAAAAAAGACAGAACAATAAATCAGCAGCTCCCCACTCACTGAAGCTACAGCCAACAACCCAGCTACTCAAGTTATAACTAAACCAAACAATGAGCCTGAGCCTGCAGCTAAACCCAACAATAAACCTGAACACTGGCAGCCGCTGCAAGAAAAACCACCCAAAACCCCAACTGGCCAGTGCCCAGCAATAATTACCCAGAACAAAGACCCTCCAAACCCAGCACCAACACAAAGCCGCAGTTAAAGCAACCAACACAAAATCAAAAACCACTATTAAAGTCCTGTTCCCCAAAAAACCTTCTAGCCTGAAAAGAAATTACACTCAAAGACCTAAGAAATCTATAGTTAGTTAGTTAATCCCTCTTTAGAACTACAATTCTAAATAATACTGAAGCAAAACATTTTAAATCCCCATCACATAATCCAGTTATCAACCAAGGAATAATAATGGGGGCTAACTCTCACAATCTCTGGGCATGGGTCCTAAGAAGTGTAGCACAAAAATATCTGTATACAAGCCATCTCTATATACAACAAACCCAATAGAAGACCATAAACCAAAAAGTTCAATGCTTAAAAAAATAGCAATAACAGAAATTGTCTTCTCAAATAACCTAAACACTATAAATCCAACTTAGTACCATGTACAGCCATAATACAGTGAACTTGTACAACTGAGACCACAAAAATACACTTGTACTTTAACAATAATTAAAAAAAAAACAAAGAAGAAACTGTACTTAATGTAACAAAAAAGCTCCAAACATATACAAATACTGTACATAACCCAACACATGCAAAAATCACAACTGTAAAAACACATCTGCAAAAATAAAAAATTTAAAAAAAAAAATCACAAAACCCACAAAAAATTAAAAATATACCTTCTCCAAATCTCAGCAATGCCAATCAAAAGTTCTAATACCAAATGTAAACATCCCCCAAACAGGGAGAGAAGGTACTCCCAACTACATGATGGTAAAAAAACCCATAAAGAAATAAGATAAAAAAATCTACTGCTACTCTAACACAACAGGTGATTAAATTGAAAAACAACAAGACTCAAAGAAAAAGTTCCACCAAAAAACCCAGCTCCAGTAACTTGCAACCAAACTACCAAATATAATAACAGTAATAATATATCCAATCCCCTTAAAAAAGCCTCCAAAACCCATGCCCAAAGAAAAAACCCCAAGCTTAGAGGGGCCCTGCCTCTCACCAAGGAAAAGCTACAAAAAACTGGTTTTTAAACTGTATAAATTCATTAACCTAGCACATGAAAACCACAACAGTAGAAAACCTTAGTCAATGCTAGTACACAATACCCATTAACCCCATCAAAACATGTAAAGATAAAATCTGGTTCTATTACTAGTGTAACAAAAAGATCACAGGATTTTACTTGAGTTAAAACTAAAGAAAACCCAACTAATAGCAAGTTTAAAAAGCCACTCTACTGTAACTAGCCCGAAACCCCCATCCATTTTATGCATAGACTTCCTCCAAAGTCAGTTTTTCAAAAACCCAAAGAAACTCAGGTAAACATTTAAAATAACAACTGTAAAATCAAACAATTAAACACCTTACCTTAACTATCAAAAAACCCATCTACAATAAAACTTCTTTAAAAAAACCCAACAAACACCCATCACCACCTGAACAATACACCACCAGCAACACCAAACAGCTCAAAATGCTGTAACTCCCATCCAAAAAATACTCCATTAACTAAAACACCAAAAAGTAATCAACAAAACCCACTCACCCTTCAACAAGCCCATTTAGCCTATACACAAACCTAAACAAATACAAATTAACTATAAACTGCCATACCTTAAATCATTTCACCACTAAACACTGCTGTACCAAACTTACTAAAACTCCAATACAAACTAAAATCCAAGCCAACAAAATAACATGCCACTATTAACATTACCAATGCATTTTTCTCCTTTCCTCTGACAAGCAAATACAAACCTCAGTTTACTTTCACCTAAAAAACATACAATACACTTAAAACCAACTACCCCAAAATAAAAACACGACCCATAATCTACAATAAATTCATCCAAACTGCACTAAAAAAGAGCAAAGCTCCAAAACATCTATGATACATTAATTACATCATTGAGTAAAAAACCACAGCAACAAAAATGCTTAAAAAAAAGTCATCCAAATTCTTCTAAAAACAACTTCACCATTAAAAAAAATAAAAAACCTACTCAAAAAATCCAGTTCCTAAAAATAAAATAACAAAAGAAACAGCGCCAAATTCCCACCAATGCCATCAACAAAATCACAGCAATATCTCCACCAACCAACACAAAACCCCACAAACTTTGCCAAGCACTATAAGTTGTTAAAAAATGCACATTCCTAAATACAACCAAATTATAAACCCTCTTGACCTAATCACCCACAAAAAGAGCACTTTCCAAGAAAACCCTGAACAACAGCAAACCTTGACCCCAATTAAACAAAAAATCCCTCACACAATAACCCTTATCATAGTCCAAACAAAACCAAACATAAAAAATGCACTCTATGATCAGGAACCATAATCTGTTCTAAAACCTTTAACAGAAAATACCTAATAAAACTCAAAGCCAACCAAGAAGATTTTAAAGTCAAAACTACAAAGACTACTAAAACTGCAAAACTACTAAAAATTACAAAAAACCTACACGAAAACCCTACCAAAAAACTACAAAAAACCCCCCAAAAAACTACCACAAAGATTCAAAAAACTACAAAAAGAACCACTACAAAATCCCACAAAAACCCTACCAAAAAACCTACAAAAACCAACTACACGCCAAAAAAAAAGCAGCTTATAAAAATCCAGACTATGTCAGAAGTAATCAATACTAAACCACAACTCCTCCTGACACCCCAACTACCAATGGTAAAGCAAATATTCAAAGCAAAATTTCCCTGTACCCACAACAGCACCAACTCCACATAAAGCAGATTACCCTCATCACACAGCACACCCATAATTAAAACACTAAATCACCCTAAGATTTTAAAAATAATTACCAATTTACCTAAAAGACTTTAGTCTCACTAGCAAAACCCCCCAAAAGTAACACATACTAAAAACCTGCCCCATATAACCAACTACCAAAAACACCCCCTTGTTACACTCTTTTCACTAATAATTCTTATCCCATCCTGAAAATCAACCAAAAATAAAAACCAACCATATAAAACCCCACACAACAAATCACAAAACTACTAAAAAAGTAAATCAAACCAACTCATTAAACTCAAAGCTATTCAACTGCCCTAAATATTACTAAAAAAATAACCAAAACTCTACTTCTACACTAACTCATAAATAGTAACCAATACTCTATAAAACTAAAAAACAAAAAAAACCTAACAACTCAAAAAAACCCCCAATTTAAGCTACTAACAATTAAAAAAAAATCACTACCAAAATAAAAAATTTCCTATAAAAGTCCATTGTATAAATACCCATATTCCCATAAATAAAGCTAATAAACCACCAGAACAACAAGTAAATCAAGCTACAGAAATAAAGGTATCAAAAGCAAATTTAAATTAGCACAAAAAAAGTGATTCCTAACTAAATTAACTCATAATACCTCCAGTCATCAAAATAAAAACACCACCTGTAAACACAAAACCAAAGAGTAAAGCTAACCATAAACAGTATTTCTCAAGTTGTCCATAACTGTAAAACACATACTACCATCGAACAAACCAAACAACCAAGACCCCTATAACATAAGCAATAATCCAAATATAAACATAAAAACCCCAGTAAATGAAATGACATTGCACTGCCCCAAACACACCAAAACAAACACTGTGTGCTCACAATAGTAAAAACCACCACAAAGTAACTAAAAACCTACCCTACACCTCACACTGCAGCCCATGACACCATTCTAAACCTTAAAAAACACATCCTGTAAAAGCATGGTACCCTAAAAAAATTACAGAACTCATTTCAAAACCAACCTTATCAGCACCTAAACTAAAAAAAACTAACATTAAATAAGTATATAAATATGTATATACCTTATGCCCTGCCATACACCAACTACAAAGTAAACAAGTACAATAGACTGTTAATAACCACCTTAAAACATGGGGTGGGGGATCTTTGAAAAATTAAGAACATCTAACAAAAGCCACCTGATTAATTAACACCCAAAGTTCCACTAACCAAACAAACCCTACCCAACCTAAACCCCTACATACAGTCAACAAAAACAAAGTCCCAAGAATGCATGTCAAAAGTTCATTAAAAAGACAATTCAAATTAATTCTACCTCAAATACAAATCAACCCATTCATAAAGTTGTTTTTACTCAAAGACCAAGTTACACATAGTAAATAATAAAAAAAAAAAATAAAACAACATGATATATACCTCAAAAAAACCTAATTATTAAGTAAGAACTACGGGTAAATATCACTGCTTGTTAAATGTTACTGCCATTGTCTATATATATCTGTATTCTATATATACCTATGTCTAATATATGTGTTTATAAAGTTAGAATATATATGTTTGGTAATAAACTAACAATATAAAAATAAAAACTAAAATATCCCAAAGTAACTTTGTAATACTTGTATCCCCATTCATCTGTGTAACTCAAAAATTAATTTTGCACCTTTAAGATTAGTTCAAAAAACAAAAAAAGAACAAAATCCCAGTGTTTGTTTTCACGAAAACTGCACTCTCACTCCTACACATTCCTACTGCAGAACAATGCTGGCTGTAACAATACAACACAGACAAACAAACCAGAGCTCTCCTCTATTTTAGTTAATTATAGCTAACTAAAGCAGAAAAGTTCCCTAAACTGTAGTTTTTTCTCCTTTTCTTTAAACCTATTTAAACCTACTCTAAACTAAAACACCCAAAACCCCACCAAAATCTCACACCTATAACCCACCAAACCAAACCTACACCACAGCACTTTCAACGCCAAAAAAAATAAATAACAAACTGAGCAAACCAAGCTACAGCCCACAAAAACCCCTCTGAGTTTATTGTATCTTTTAAAGCAACAAGAAGTTTCATTGCTCAATATTGCTCATTTTTTGTGCTAGTAAATGCTTTACCTATTAAATAAGCAATTTTTCCCACTTTTCTCCAAAAATTTTTTTTCCCAAACCAATTAGAAAAAAGCTGCTTAAATTTACTTTCGAAAGAAAACCCCTTTAAAAGTATTTCTCCCAAAATTACCCTAAACCAAAGCATATAGCTGTGTGCAAAGGGGAAGAGAGAGAGACACAAATTATCATGTGTGAGCATTCTGATCTCTGAGAAGTCTCAGACCAAGGACTGAGGAATGGGAATTGATTCAGTGGGAAAATATTCTATAATTCCAACATATTTTATCATATTCAGTATATATTCCTGTGAGCTTCAAAGCACCTTCAAACTCTGGATGCAGAATTGTGTGAAGGCAATGCAGCTTCCAGAACTTCCCAGGGCTTTAAAATTGCTTCTGTGCTTAAAAATGTTTTTATCTTTTAACGTGTCAATGAGTCTGAAATGAAATATCCTAAAGCAATCACAAAATTAACCCCCTGTACCAATGCCCAAATTATATTTTCTCTTCTAGGTGAAGGAGAACAGAAAAGTGTCACAGAATAGGCAGCCTGGGAAATGCATGATTTAAAGGTCAGCTTAAGGGAAGAAAAACGGGGAACCAGATGAAAAAGGAAAGCCAGACTATGCAGTGAGATCATGATGCAAGATGAAAATATGAAAATCACTATTTCCAAGTTTTATAGCTACACTGGAATAGATGCGGATTCTGGGGTTTGTTTTTGTTTGTTAGCGGTTTGTTTCAGGTTGTTGCAGCTTTTTTCTGTCACTCTCTGTGGTAGTTTTCCATGGGAGGCATCTACAGATGTAATACAAAAGCTTCTACATAACTGACAGTCTGCCAATCTCAAAATGAAAAAATTCTCCAATTGACACACCAAAACCACCACACTCTCCAAAATGGGAGTTCCTAACCTACACAGAGTCATTGCCCTGCTGAGATCAGAAACAGCACTTGGTGCCCATTAAGGATCCTGGACCTCCTCATCTCCACAAGGCTGGACTCTCAGCTACAACTCCCAATCTCAGAAGGATGCCTCAAGCTTAGCAGACTTGAAGGTCAGGCTAAAAGGTCAGAAACTTTAATCTATTCCTCATCAGGGTGCATTATTATAAATCCACACACATGGAGTTATTATAAATCCACACCGAATATAGAGAGTAAACATAAAACTCATTTGGGAGGAGATATTCAGAACACCAGAGTTTAAGGTCCTCTAGGAACAAGACTTACCTGCTCAGTGAGCGCATTGCCAAAAGAATCCAAGCCAGCTTCCCACTCTGAGCTGCCTTCTGGAAGAGTCTGTTCCACCCTTGTGTTCTCCGTTGCCTGCACAGGCTGTCAGGAGGACCCTCTTGTGCCACAGCACGTGTCCCAGTCGAGACAGCCATGATCCCCAGTGTCACCACACAATTCCAGAAAGCTTCAGCCCAAACACAGTAACACTTCACCTCTTCAGGAGGCTGCAGATGTCTGTTTTTTTGTCCTCAGCCCCCCTTTTATGCCCTGCTGCTGATGCAGTGCACCTGTGTGCCCTCTGCTCCCTGTGATTGGGCAGCACCCCTGGGCACTGTTACCTTCAATAGCATTCACCTGTGCTGCACAGCTGGAGCCAATCAGGGCTCAATTAGGAACCAGCCCCACTCTCAATCACCACAAACTGAGTGCCCACAAGTGCATTCCAGTGAGTGCACTAGTAATTAACCAACACCAAACCCACACCGTGCAGACCTGCAATCTGTTAAAGCATTAAAATAAATTTAAATAATTAAAATACTTTAAATACTTTCTTTTTATATACTCAAGCCCCACTCCCAATCACCACAAACTGAGTGCCCACAAATGATATGATACAAATACAACCCCCAGCCTTCCCCCTGCAATGGAGTCCTTCCATTCCTGTTGTCACCACCAGGTAGACAACAATCATTCTGTCCGTCCCCTTCCTTCAGGCTTCCATCAGCACCTGCTCTTGGGCACTGCTGATGCCTCGTGAAGGCTGGCCTAGATCAGAGGCTACACAGAGTTAAAGAATAAACTATTCCACAGATTTGAGTAATCAGTGTTGAACTCAACTCTTTTGACGCCCATCACATTTCAAACTCCAGACTTCGTCATCACATATGCTACTCAGGGAAGAAATGCCATGTGTTTTGAACTTGCCATTTAGGTCTCATACAGTAAGAAGCAGTGAATAATTGTTGCCTAGTCCCTTTTTCCATGACTCCTTATTTCATCTACTTTGAATAGAACGCCTCACTTCCAGGGTGAAGTGCCCCTAAACTGCATTATTTGTATTCAGGCTGTTCACTGCTTTAATTGCTCCTCTCATCCATTTTTATACCCTTTGTAATTCAACCACATTCATTTGAAATGTATAGGACAGCACCAGGATTCAGGCAAGCAATTTGCACAAGGGTTTGTTCCCCATCTGTTTTTGTGCTATTTTGACCAGAGAGATGATGTTTTCATGGGCATTTTTACAATAACTCCAAGGTCTCTTTCCTGACTAATAACATCTATTTGAGAACCCATTGCCACACAGGTAGTTTGGGCTGTCTTGCTTCTTGTGCATCATTATGCATTCATTGACAGAGTTTCATTTGTTATTTTATTGCCCAGTCCTTCAGCAAGTAACATGCTTCTCCACCTCTTCATAGTCAACTTTTGTTTCAGCTAACTGAATAATTCAATTTCAATACTTTTTGTCAGTTTACCTTCATAGTTAGCTTTGGTTTCAGCTAACTGAATAATGCAATTTCCATCATTTTTGTCAGTTTACCTTGGAACCCCTTTTTGCAATAATTTGTGGCTATATTAAAGCCTCTGAAGTGCCCCTGGAGTCCCTGTCCCAGCCTGGCAGGGGTGCCAAGCACAGGCACCGGGCTATCGAAGGGCAAACATGAGATGAAGCTTTCATCTTGACCCTACCTTCATCTTGGAGTTTCCATCTGAACACTGCTGGAACCCAAAAGGGGGTGGTGATAGCTTTTCTATCTTCTGCTTCTAATTCCCTCTTGGAATTTCTTGAGTAACTAAAAATCAAACGGCCTTAAAGTTTGCTAAGTTGAATGGGCCAAGTTAATGGTCCGAGAAGCATTTTATGTTGATTGAATGTTGTTATAATAAGCAAATAAATGAATAATAGTACAAACCATACCCTGCAGCCTTCGAATGGTTTTGTAAGAATTTCCCAGCGGGATGAGATCTTTAACATCCTTTTCACACTTGCAACATTGACTCCATTTAACACTGCGTGGCACAACAGTGAAATCAGCAACATGTGTACTTCAGCTAAATGCTATTCCTTAATTAGTTTGTAAAGACAAGCCAGCAGGTAGCAAAGTAGATTGGCAAGGAAATGAAATGGGCTGTAACATACCTCCACTGCTTCCCAAATACACTTTGCCTTCTACCTAACTGGCAATCTGACAGAAAAACTTCTTAGGCAATGAAAAGTTATGGGAAGTTGTGTGCCAGTAATGTGTGTGGAATGTGCTGGGAAGCACTTTCTGCTTATGGAGTCTAGATATGTTCACAGTACCTAAGAAAACAAATGCATGTACAATTAATAGTGCAGAACATTACTCAATACAAAAACCTCCCTTCAATCTGCTGTATCTCTGGAAACAATTGATGCTAGTTAGAAATAGTAAATACGTACCTAGCTAACAAATCTATGATCAACTTCTGATAGAATCACTTCTCATGTCAGGTTTTAATTTTCTCAATATTTTTTTTGTCCCTCCAAGTGTTGCAATTGAACCAAGTGATTCCACTCAAGTGCATGCCAAAGACATGCAGAAAACATGAGATTAATCAGTTTTATGTTTTGACTATCAAAATGGTGCATGCACAAGTTTGTCTAACAGCTTCTCAAGACTGCTATGGACATCTATGTGTAGGTCTTACATGTCACGAGAGCAGTGAAAGCAAGAACTACATTCAGCAAAACCCAACATGCCTCTTGTACACGTGGTATCAACAAAAGAAGCTCCCTGTGTACATTTTACACTGAACACCGAGAATCTGAAAAAAATCCTGTAAGTCAAAAATAGTCTTTACAACTTCAGCTGTATCAAAATCATAAATTAATTCCAAAATCTTGCTGTTGACAATGACAGGGAAATATTAAAGTGACCCTCCCTCTTCATTCTACTGAAATTACATCACCTTGCTATGTGAACACGTTCCAAATCCCAGTTTTCAGGCTTCACACAAGCCTTTTCCCAGTTCTCATTACACTACAAGATCCCAGGCTCACCACAACCATATCACCTACAATCCTTTTAGAAAGCAACTAGGGGGATGCAATTTCTCTCTCCTACTATTTTTAACCAGCAATGCCTGTTTCATAAGAAATGATTTCTTCCTCTTTGAACTTCCCCAATGAAGACTGCTTCTGCACCATGGTCTGCAGAAGTGCTCCTGAAGTGCTCCTGAAAACTTCTGCAGGCAGCTCCCATTTCCTTCTTCAGGGGCTTGTGAAAAATGCTCCTCCCATGTGTCAAGCATGAATTCTGCAGCATATTACTGAACTGATCAGGTGGGAAGCTCCTTGCTTCAGCCAGTTCTGACACCATAAACCACTTACAGCACTTCTTCCTCTGGCTCCCACCAGACTGGAGAAATTCACTTCATGTGCACGGGCCAAACACAGCAGAATGGCATTCTGGAGGCTGGGCAAGCTGTCAAGGTTACAGTACAGCTATACATAAATTCCTCTGTCTCTGAACACTAATAATTTGCTAGAAGACATTATAAACAACATGTACTTATAACAATGTTTGTCAAAATCGATGTAGACATTTTTCCTAAGAGAAGAAAGGAATGTTTTTTGCTAGAAATACATTTCACATTATATTGCTCTTAATAAGATTTATTGGAAGTAATTAATAAAAAATATATTTACAGCTGAATTAGACTGAAAAAACAGAACAGGAACATATACAACCAAGTAACAGACTAAAAACCAGAAAGACAAAAAAAAAAAGGAAAAAAACCCACATTTGGAAATATTTTTCTGTCTCCTGGAACTCCATATGTCATCCAAAGATGCTAACAATCTAAGAACATCTAAGGCATTGTAATGCTAAGGACGAACATGTTCTAATATTAGCATCTGCCTAACTTGCTTCCAAGTGAAAATCTATTTTAACACAAGAAAGCTACTCCAATGAAAATAATTTAGGGGGTCAAAATAACTTTTTAAAGATTTCCGTCCTGAAACTCAAAACTATTTACAAGAGGAAATCACAATTCACCCTATTCACATTTGCTGTCCATCAATCCTGCTTGAAATAGGGATCAACTCAGAACTAAATCCTATTTTTTTTCTTGGAAACACGAAGTAAAAGATTTTTTGATGTCCTTGATTTAACATCCAGTGGGACATTTCCTTGAGAAAAGCTTCTAATGAAGTTCCTTGGCATATTCTGTTCTTGCTTCCTGCTCTTCATTTTAATTCCTAGTGAAGAAAGAAATGTTATTAGAAATAGGGAGACACTCATTCAATAAACAAAAGTAGAATTTAGCCGACATGGACCTCCTTTTCAGAACAGGTCTAAGAATTTTTACACATTTCTTTCCTTTACTGAAAGCCTCATTTTAATATGAAAAATGTAAGCACTCTTAGCTCAGTAATCCAGTGTTTTAATTGTCTAGGAAGTCCCATGATTAGACCCTCAAATGACAGGAGATGCTATTAAAACAGCACAATGTTCTATAAAAAGATGTAGAAATATGAAAAAATGTTATTAATCCTTCTTATTATAGAATAGCATTGATAAATGAACACTATGTCATTACAGAAAGTTTTGTCTTTTTAATCTGAAAACAACTCTTCCTCTTAGGTATTCGGTTGAGGTTTATTTTGCTCTTGTAATGCATGCTCTCAAAAATCAAGTCTATTTGATATTCAGTTCAACACTGAATAATCAAAATTTTATTCTCATTTCAAAACGTGCTTCTACATTTCATAATTCTTTAATTCCAGAGTTGGGATTGAAGGGTGGTACCTTCCTAACCTGGTCTGTTGGAGCAGACATTGATACTGATATAACCCTGTATGCAATCTGCCTAATAAGTAACTTGGTCAGACAGAGCTGACTCAGCTATTCAGTTTCCAGAAAGCTTCTTGTAACACAACCTCAACATTTCCAATGCATACAGAATAAGATCTATTCCCTCAAAGCAATTTTTACTTAAAAACATGGATGTGCTGTAAAACCAGTCTATTGCCTATACCACTGGAAAAAGCTACACAATGGAAATGTTTTGTCACATTGCTTTTGTATTTCATAAGAAAAGCAGACTAAAATTGTAAAACTAATATTGGATCTCCTCTAGATAGCCCAAGAAGATCGTTAAGTGTACCTTTGAAGAGAGTGAGGAAAAGGAGGCAGAGATGAATGACAATTGTACAGATTCAGCATATTAAAATCTGCTCTAGGTGCCAAGCAACTTAGCGCCATGGACTAGAAAAGGCCGAGGTTTTTATAAAATTGTAAAGACATTTGTGAACCTTAGCTGAAAAAAATTATTTGTAACTGATTATATCACAGAAGAGATTTATGCACCTCAGAGAGAAGCCATATAATTGAGGCAAACTTTCACACAACAGAACTTGCTATTATTATTATCAGGAGTATGTTAAAAACAAAATAATTTTGCCTCAGTTATTGTTTTTGCCCAAAATAGGTGCAAATTTTAAGACCAATAAATCTCTGAAAATACCTTTTATCTGTTAAAACAAATCAGTTTGGTCTTGTAAAAAAAAGTAAAGAATTAAAAACAGGTATGAAAATCATTAGAAAATTTTGTTTCTTGATAAGCCACACTTAGGCAAAGACAAAACTGGTAATAAAGTTCAAATTTTCCAACAAGTACATAAACTATTTTAGGTGGAAGACCTTAGATCTTGGGGAAAAAGGGTTTCCCAACAACCTTGTAATAATATTAAATTGAATTTTGATTAGATACTATCTATATAACTGACATTTTGAGTGTTTTTTTAAAAAGGGATATACTATTCAAAGCACTGGCTTAGTACACTGTCACAGCAATACGTGCTATTAAAGTGACACAATGAACTGAGAGGCAATCTTAATTTTGCACTTGCTGTGCAATCACTGTTACCAAGGTGATGCCTTCTGTCCCTCTGTGGTCACCAGAAACTGACACCTTGGGAAAGCTGCCCTGGAGCAGAGGCTGGACAGAGCTACAGCGTAAAGCAGGGATTTATTCCAAGGATCTCCTCCATGGATCCACCTTGGGCAGCACAAGAGCCCAGCCAGGGCTGCAGCCAAGATGAACCCAAAATGGTCCCAAAATGCACGAGCGCTCACGGGGTCTCTCCCTGTGATCAGCTCTGCTCCATGTGCAGATTGCAGTTCATTGTCCCATTCCAGCTTTAGCCCATGCACTCCCATCCTGCTTGTTTTTCTCTCTCCAGCCCACGCTGTTTGTGCTCTTGGGGCTGAGATTTGGATCATTTGTCCTTGGTGCCCAGCTGGAGCAGGAATTGTTTTGTCTCCCTGCTCTGTGCAGAGAGCTCACCATCCCCTCACATGAAGCTCAGACCCACCCACTAAAGCAGCACAGAATGTGAAAACACAAAAGCCAAAGCCCAGGCAGCAGAGGCAGGTTCCCCCCAGCCCTGGCACTCACCAGCCCCCTGGGGCACTCGCAGGGCTGCGTGGCTCAGCAGCACGTCCTGCCGGGAGCGCTTGGCTGCGCCCGGGGCCTGCAGGCTGCCCAGCGCCGTGTTCGAGCTGGAGCTGCAAAAAGCCACAGAGGAGTTTGCTTTCAGTACAGTCACTGCTAACAGTGGCTCTGGCCTTGCAATGTGGAAATACTTCAAATATTATCCAGTGTTCATAGAATCCTAACAGAACGCAAGAAATAACCTAATTTATTATGTATATCTATGGATACTATTCCCCTTTCTCCTTTTTAAAAATTTACAAGAATGCTGCAGCTGTGAAAATAAGAACTAATGTTAGCACTTGTATTCAAAGGCAGGACAATATGTCACAGTTTTGTTTGAAACCATAGAAGCCGGTTTGATGGCCACCACATACAAATTATACTAAGAAATAATCTTAGGGCATGTTACAAAATCCTTGAAATGACCAAGCTGTGTTTATTGAACAAATCACATTTTTTTATTGCTACAATAACTTTTCTACAGCCTCCAACACAGTTGGACGGGGTGGCTTCATAGCAGACAATACTTTTTAACTAAGCTGCAAGAAAACTGTTAGAGCTTCAAATTCATTAAAACAAAACATCTATATTTTATCCACAGCACTTTATGTGATGGACTTAAGGTCTACAGTGAAAATTATGAACCTATCTGATCTCACCCTTCTGCAATTGCCTCACAAACTTCCTCAGTTCCACTCTGCAAGACAGCCTCATAAACAAGCTAATCCTATTTATGTCCCAAGTTCCTAGGCCTTTCCTATTCCTGTAATAAATATTGTATTATTTCCACTTTATAGTCCCCTAACTCACACTTTCTTAATAATAATTTTCTGCCTAAATGAAAATATATATCAAGCAGCAAAGACTAAGACTTTCCTTGTGCCAGTCCTAAAAATCTACTCATGCATGCCTCTTGAAGAGAACTTATGACAATAAGAATATACCATTATTTGGTAAAACAGTCTCTTATGACTGACTTGCCTCTGATCCCTTATCCTGAAAATACAACTGTTTCAAATTATACTTCTAATGTGGACCATATGATTGAAATTTTCATTTCTATTCTAGCATTAGTAGGAGATGAATGACTGGAGTGAGCCACTTCAATCAGGGAAAGCATGGGAGAGAAAAGAGGGGAAAAAGTAATGAAGAGAATGGGAATGAGGCACTCTGAAGAGTAAGAGCATATTCTTTTTCTCCTTCAGAAATGTATTTTCATTCCTTCTCTTCATCACCAACTACTAGACAAAACCACAAAGAATTTCAGTCTACAGACAAGTTACTGAGGCACAATGATCTCTATAAAAGGAACAGCAGTTGTGGGATTTTTCTGTAGCGTACTGGGAAGTATGTCTGAGACACAAGAGAAACAAGGTGAACAGAAACAGCCAGTCTTTTGGGAAGAAATAAGCATATATATATGTGCTTTAAAATTATTACACAGTTATTACAAAAGAAAAGTATTTCAAAAGCCTGTCTGAGAACTTTTTACCTGAAGACTAGATAAATCAGGTTTCAAAAATTCCCATACCTCTCCTTAGAGAGAATGTAGAAAAAACTAGCTTGGTTTCAGAGAACAGCTGATTTATTTTGCTAAATTCATAATCAGCTATTTGAAAATGTGAGCAGTGCCTCTTTTCTCACCCTAGAGCAAAAGAGTTTATTCCTCCTCCTAGCAAGACAGTTTAGAACAGTAATTGATAACAATCAGAACAGTAACATGAAACTTGATAATTCTCTATTTTAAAGATGCTAATAAACAAAAAGGCACTTAAGTTTCTTCCATGTCCTGTGATCTCTCTATAGCCTTGTCCCAACAGTCCTGAGATATTCTGCATAAGACCTGTGTGGTGGTAGCTCCACTCATGCCTAGCAACAGGTCATTTGTAACATGATTTTAAAAATGGTTGTATCAATTTTTGCTTTTGGAAATAGGAAAAAAAAAAAAAGGCCAGCTGTTTCATAGCTAATAGGTTTAAATACAGTAAAAAAAAACCCAAAACCAACCAACCAAAGAAATATAGACACAAAAAAAATTACAATTCAACTTAATGTCTATTCAGTTTCAGCTTTTCTGCTGCTCCTCCTAATAAACCTCTTTTAGGGTCATAAACCAGAAGTGATGATACAAAAGTTCTTCCTAGAGCAGACTGCAAAAATTGACAATATATGAGACTGAACATGAATTATCAGAAAATCAAAGTTGATCACCTAACTATTGTCACGTACATTTTTTTCCCTGCTTTCTATTTTGGTAGTTTCTAATGTGCTCCAGCAAAGGCAGAACATTCTCAAAAAACTTAGATTTTTAACTGATGACAAAATTTCTCTCTTCAGAATTATGTGCCATCTTCCTATTTTGAGTCACAGCAGCTATTATTACATGATAAACATGATATATAAACATATCTATTAGTTTGAAATTAGAAATGTATAAACGTGATATCAGTTTGTAACTATTAAAACAGAAGTTCTTAAACCAAGACTAAAGAAAAGAAATCTACTGAAGTTACCCAGAAAAACAACAAAAAAAAATTCAATTGAATTCAAGCATATTTGAATTAGAACATATCATATGCAGGTCCAACTGACTTCTAAAAGACATTTTCATATTTGAAATATTAGAATGAAACTGAAGTAAGAACATAAGAAACAAAAAATTCATTTTGTGTAGAAGAGTTAGTTAAATCTTACCTTAGTATCTTTCTTTTTCTCTGAGCAGCTGAAGTCATTGCCATATATGAGGGCTTCTCAAATACTGGAGCAGAATTTTGGCTTCTTAAGGAAGAAAGATCAAGTCTGAAATAAAAGAATTATATTTTTGCAAAACATATTCTTGGTAAAAGTCAAGTAAATTTGTTCTTAACTGTAAACAAATATATGGTAAGTTGAAAACCAAAACTGGAAATTAATTTCATTAATGCTATTTGAGGCAGCTTTGCAGACTTGTGACATGCACAGCAGCTTTAAGCATGGCATTTCACAACGTGGAGAAGTACAGTACCCATTTTACAGACAGAAAACATAAGGCTCAGAGAAAGTAACTTGCCTGAGGCATCACAATCAATTTAAAAAACGCTCTGTTTTCTTTTTGGTACATATCTTCTAAAACAGGATAAGCTTTCAACTTCATTTGTTGTCACTAACATACTACTGTTTTCAAATAATGGCAGAATTGAATCTGATGTTGATAAAAATTGAGAGTTTGATTTTCAAAATGTTGGGTTTATTTATAAAATGGAAAGAAATGGAAAAACCCAGCTGTAAAGACAGGCAGGATTAAATGACTTGGTAATGTTTCTCACCCACATAAAAGGAAAATACCTTTGCACAATGCCATTGCTGCATGGCTGTGAGTCCTTCACAGATGAGTAAGCAGACATTTCAGCTGTTTCATCTGTACCTTCGTAGAGGATGATAGTGGAGTTCATGAGAGCTTCGTGGCTCTCTGGGATCATGTCACACGTGGTGTCCATCCTGGCTGGCACATCTGCCCTGCAGGCACTGACTGCCCCCAGGCCTGCCAGGTGTAGAGCCTCCTTCACCACAGCCTGGGCACAGAAGCTGTGCACTGGCTTTCTGCACGAGTCTGGAGTATCGACTAGAGGGTACACCTCCTTGGCCAGAGAATCCTCCAGGTGCTGCAGGCTGCAGTGGCTGGAGGCAGGTGGAGTTGGGGCTACCACTGGAGAGTCCATCAGCTTCCTCCTCGTTCTCTTCTGTGGTGGTTCTGTGTATTCTAACACCTGCTGGGTATTGCTATTCATTTCTTGTGATGGTGTACCAAAAGAGGTGCCTGGCAAACGTAAGTAATCATGGTTAGCACATCCAACTGCATGTACTACTCACATCTGGCTTTTCCCCTCCTCTTCCCTAGTGAGACATTAGCAGAAATTATTAAAATACTCTTTATTTCATATGCATATCAACTTGATCATGTAAATGAAATTATTTCTGTTGCAGCATTGTCTAAGATGGCATTTGCTGTGACACTCAAAGTATTATAAATGTGCATAGGCTGGCATAGTTAACCCCAGAGGTTCTAGAAATAATCACAACTAAGATCTGACACATGACAAGAGGAAATGGAACAGCAAGAGTATTGAAAATTATTGCACCACCATGACAGAACTCATACTTTAAGGTGGTACAGTCACAGTAACCTAGAGCTGACTCCTGATCACAGCAGTTTTTTCCCCAGCAAGTACCACGCAGAATAATGAAAGACTACTGGAAAAGGAACGGCACAGAACCATCTAGAAGGAGAAAATTTTCTGACACTGCAAATGAGAAAGCAGTGTTTTGCAAAGGGGCAAACAAAGAAGTTAAAGTTACTAGGATTCTATCACCCTACTATATCAACTGTGGGGAGCAAAGCTCTTGACCAACAACTTCTCCCATCCCCAAAAATAAAGCAAGCAATACAGTGCAATCGGCCATTCTCATTCATCCTGATTTTAACTATTTTTCTTGAAGTGTCATAATGTTTTTATTTTCAAGCAGGTGGTAATAAAGGCAATGTCCAAAGTAAGACAGAAAAGGCCTTTCTCTTACTCAAGCTCTCAGTGAAGGAGGATCATTTTAAGACACAGCTCACTGTTGAAATGGTGACTTACACAGTTATAATACCAAAAAGCTACGGAATTTTTTTTAAACAAATCAAGAGCAGGAGAGGGCTGTCAAAACCCCAAGTGCTTCTATATTTAACTTCCAGTGCAAATTTAAGAAATGAAGCCTAGTATCCTTAAAATGCCTATGGATTGGATCCCCTTCAGCTGGCAGCCAGACTCATACTTCTCCTTTCTGCATTGCCCACTTCATGCCTATGAGCAAGTAAACTGCAAAAAGAACTCCTGCTTTTTCAATTGATGCAAGTTACTCGGGAATTAGCTATGGTATTCCTAGAACACTGTTGATAAATATTTATTTCTTCTAAATTTCATTCTATTTTTGCCTCAGACTAAGAAAGCTAGTTTGAACTCCTCAGTCTGAATGCTTCTATAGTTCTCTCTCATGTGTTAACACTTAGGGCATTTTAACTACTCAAAAAACATTCTTTGAACACGACAAAGACTGATTAAGAACATGCATGCACTGTATTATTTCACCTCCACAAGCTTGATTTGTTTCAGAATGCAAGGCTTAAATAGCTGTAGCTTTTTCTCTGCTTACCATTTCCAGGCCCCATTTAATGTTGACCTCATTGCCCAGTTGCACCCAAATTTACCAGGAGGCTTTAAAAAAGCTCATTCCCCAAGCACCCTCAGAAATCAGACTTCTTGGGAAAGGCCCAAGTCCTCATGAAGGAAAGCCAAGGAGGGTGGATTCCAACACTGGTTTTGGTACACACTTTGGTAGCAGACATGCCATTTGATAGGATACCCAGCTAGATGGGATGATGCCCAGTTAGGAGACAGAAAACAGAGCTGTAAGGGACAGCCAAGGATCACAGTGAGACCTAGACCTGTTCCAGGAAGATACAACAGGCAGTACCAAAGCGTGTACAGGTACCAAGGAAATTAGATAGAGGCCACAAGTCTATTCTGTGTTGCCACAACTTAATTCAATAATGAAACCATTGAAAAAACAAAGCAAACATTAATTCCTCACTCAGGGACTCAGTGTCAGAATGAACAATGTTTAAACTGCTCATGGGAAAAGCAGTGTGGACAGTTACATGAACAATTCCAATTCCATTACATTGCTTGGAGCTTTGAAGAAACAAATACATGGAAAACTTGGGCCTGACAGGACTACCTGGCATGAAATAACTGAATTGTGAATTCGTCTAGGTGTGCACATATGTACAGCTCACTTGATGTATGTAAAGGACCTTTTCTTTGTTAAAATACAAAACATATTGCTATCTTGTACCACATCTAATCCACAGCCAGCTTTCACCAGGTGAAATGCAGCAGGTTGCTGAGATGCTGACTGCAATCTAAACATTAAGCTAATTCAGGATATTCCCCATGAGCAGTGGAATGGAAACAGCAGTAAAACAGGGCCTGAGTGTTCCCCAAATAATCTTTACCTCCACCCAAAATAAAAAAGGCCTACTGTGATAAAGACATATTTCTCCAAGACTTGGTTGGATTTAGTAACCAACAAGGAACTTATTTATAAACTATTTAAAACATCTACTCTCTGCCACTATCAACAATGCTATGCTTCATTATGTACTTGCTCTTGAATTCTGTTTTAATAAGTACAATATATACCTCAGTGTAATAGACTCAAAAATCTTAAAAACAAAATTCTAGTCATCACAACCAAAAATTGAATGCAAACCTTTTTAAAAAAGACTTTTGATGTCTTATATTTTTAAATACAAGAATAAGGTTTATATAATCTAGTGTTTGAAATAATTATCCATTAAATGATTCAGGACACATTTAAAATATTCATTTATTAGTTTTTACTCCTATTTATATGCATCTGAATGTCTGTTTCAGGGAAAATAATGGTTACAATTCTATTAGCCCATTGCTACATTAGGACAGGGAGGTTTCAGTTTCACAAAGTTTGCTTACTGTAAGACACTGAGGTTTTGCTAATGCCCTAAAGTTACTAGAAGGAAGTCTGATGGAGAAACATTTTGGTGGGAGTGCCAAGGTTTAGAAGCTTCTACAGGCCTCAATATTGGAAGCATTTTAAAATTAACTGTAAATACCAGCATTTAAATCATTAACTAAATACGTAAAGAACACAAAAGTACTGCCAACATAAATAATTTGATGAATTCCATCATACTGGAGAGCATTTTGTACGGTAATACAAGTAAACTAATAACGACAGTTGCAGGAATTCTATATAAGGCAAATATAAGCTGTTAGTAAAAACAAAGACCTATTTTTAAAATCCATTTATTTCTGGAATAAAACTCATTGTAAAACTAAGCTAAAACACAACAAGCTTTTCTTGTCATTGAAGTGTTGGAAATAATACAAGATAGTTAAGAAGTGCCCATTCCCACAGCTTTTTGTGAGAATATTAGGTTGCTCCTAACACAGTAAACAGGTAAACAAACCAGCAATAGTGTATTTAACTTGGCTTCACTAAATAACAAGCCAAAGATGATGTGACAAAAACAACTCCAAAATCCTAATTCCACTTTAGCTACCTGTTCTACTGTATATAGCTCCAAACAGTTATGACCTCAGGTAAATAAACATGCAGCAAGAAAGAACATTAGGACCCACAAAATAAAGAATTGCCAGTGTTGCTATCTCCACCTCACTAAGGAAGCAAGATACTCAAGCTAATTGCTAACTTTCTTGCAAGTGCTTTTAACAGCTGCTATTGAGAAGTTTCTGTAAAAGGGACTCAGACAACAGAAGTTGCTACAGAAACTCTACTACTTCCATAAACTTCTAAATACAAGGTACTGAAGTGGAGAACCAAGTAGAGCTATTTACATTTCCTTAAAGAACAAATCCAACTAGTTCCTGAATGGATGGCTAATGGTAATCATCAAGTACTGTCATTATTTTCCTACTGAAAGATAAACAACATGCTCCAACTATTAAAAAAAAAAAAATTCAAATGTGTTCCATAATAAGGCAGGTATGATCTGTATTTGCTCCATGTTTTACAGCTACTTCAATCTTTTGCATCAATATTGTCATCATCATAATTCAGTAATATTTTTTATTTCATGTACAAAAATGAATCACTTATATGCTTTACAGAACAGCCACAGTTAACTTGATGAAGTAGCTTAGAAGAAAAATTTGGAAGTTTTATTTCCTTAACTAGTACTTCCACAGCTGCAACGCATCTCTTTAAAAATAAACATCATTCCAAATACATTTTAGAGAAGAGATCATCTATTTGCTGATCCTTAATTTCAAGCTGATGTTTATGAAAGACAATTGTCAAGATTCTTTAAGATACTATTGGAGAGATTCACTCAGAAATCAAACATAAAAGCCATCACCCCCTGCTCAACCACCCCCATCCAGTGACATGAGGTGGTTTTGGTCTTAAGTCTGCTGTATCATTTGTCCCAAAAGACTACTCAGAAGTACTGATTTATCTGACAAGAAACACAGCAATAGCAGATATTTACAGCCCTGTGCACTAACACCAGAAGCAGAATGCACTATGTGTGAAACATGAGTCACAGGAAAAGTGAGCAGAGCTCACAGCAAAACAACTCTGATGAATTGAGTTAGTTCTAATTGACGTTAGGGACAAAATAATGGCCAAGACTTGTCTTCTTCTGGAACTCATGCTAATACATGCATAAGGGGATTATTTCTGGAAACTGTGCTAAATTAAGTCTAGCAGGTTGTTCTGCTAAAGTGAAATTAAATATTAATGTATTCATTTCAATAAACATTTCTGGGCTACCACTGATTGATCAAATTACAATTCTAATCATAGGTTTTCATTCCTTTAACAACTGACTCATGGAATTCCAAACTGCAAATGAGGTCTAGTCAATGCATTTCAATTATTTAATATTCCTGTGACCCAAAGGCATCATCACTGTGATGGCAAGTTTCACGACAGGTTCACAAACAGCAGCTGTGAACTGAAAAAGGCCCAAATCCGGGCTGCATTCCTGCAAGTCCCAGTGATCAGGTGTACTGCTTTACACAGCATGAGACAAAACACTTAGAAGTCACCTAAGACAGTATGGAAGGGCTGCTCAGTAAGACAAATCTTTCCTATTCAAGGCACATGCTTTTTCTGCTTTTAATCAAATCTTTCACTCGTGTAACTATACCTCAATGTCTCCTGCCATACGAAATAAAAAACTGAATTTTCAGATCAGAATGTTTGTGACAAGTGGAGGCAATGGATTCCTTTTTTTTTTTTTTTCCTCCTATAAATCAATTCCATCCTCCCAGTGGAAATGTACAGTAAGACTTGTGGAAATGGGATGCCTGAAACAATGCCAAGAACTTCCCCATTCAAAGAAATAGTTGCAAGTACCAGTCAGAGCTCTCCACCCATCAGCCTGAACTCTGAATACTCTATGGCTCCCCATTAATAAACACTTCAGAATGGGTGCCCAAATACATTCTTAAATGAACTTGTGCTTTCTTTGAGACAAGCAGTTAAATTGTTCATGACATCGCACGTTTATAGTTACATTAAGCATACACAAGCTTCATCTAAATTTTTAATGTATGTGTCAAAAAAAAAGAGAAGATATTGGAAAGCCAGAATTTTCTGTAAAAAGCAGCAAATTTGACTTCTAATTAAGGTCAGGATTTTACAAAAGGTGTTTCAAGATTTCAAAGGCTAAAGGAAAAACAAGACAGGAGGTCAGCTCCTGTAGTGAAGCCCTCCATGTGCTTTGGCAAAGCACATGGACTTTAATTAGCTTTCACTAGAAATCAAGGTTAATTCACAAGAATTGACCACCTTGATTATTTGACCAGAGAAACAGACATTGAATGAATGGCCAGAAAACATCTTTATCTGGTTCCTCCCACACTACAACTTTAATACTATGTAATATATGAGAGACCCTTTCCAAGGAAGTAATCTTCATTACAAACCAAGACTTGGGCATTACTGCAAATCAGCTGAAATTCTTTGCTATTCTGATACTCCTGATTGGAAGAAGACCTTACAACAAGACCATATCAAAATCAACTAACATAATAAAGTAAAAATATTAAGAATTATATTCCAATAACTTATTTGGTAGAAGACTTTTAACAAAACTAGAATAAATCCCCCTACCTTTTCACCTTTGCCATCTTTCTACTTGCAACTTTCAGATTCTTTTCCCACATCAATTACGAGTTTGACTTTGTTCTTCAGAACCAGCTAAACAAATGTAGTCAATTCCAAAGAAACACACAAGATCTTAAGGTCCTGCTTTCACGGTTTTACCTATTCTGCAGAAATTACGTAGCTGCTTTGACCTTTTGGAGAGTCAAAATGCTTGTAATCAGAAAAGTTATTTGACTTAAAAGACCTTAGTTTTTATGTGAAAAGACCCAATTTGCATTTGCACATTGTCATGGTTCTCTCAAAGAACTGCAGGCAAAAGTCTGTGTCATTAAAAAAGTTTCTGCAGAGATTACTGCCTCCTGTTCTGCAACACACATAATTCAGCAGTGTCCTTAAATACAGATGGTTTCCTGCATCCCTCCCAATTTCAACACACAGTAACTAAAGAGGGACCTGTAGTTTGTTCATGATTGAAACCTCCAAACTGGAAAAGGGATGCATACTGCACACATCCCTAGATACTTCTGAGTTCAACAAAAGAGACACAATTATTTATTCTGTAAGCCCACACTGAAGAGAAATGAACATTTTTCTCATAATGCTTTGTGTTTTACACATGAGTGCTATCTCATCTTTGCAGAGGGATTTTACCTCAAAAAATTGTCTTTCAAATGTGCTAACACAGGTTCAAAGCAACACCTGAGATTTGTTACTAGCAGACCTAGTACTCTCTCTTCCTCAACCTAAATGCTCCAGACTTACATTTCATAGAAAGGAATCATTGCATTGCCATCAAACAAAAACAACTGAAGAGGAGCTATTCAGCTGTGTTTGTGCTGAACAGAAAAAAAAAATAAATCCAAGCACTAGTAAGTGGATTACTTTTTTCCTTCCCACTTGTATTGAAGTGATTGTATCAACACCATTAGTATTTAAGGTAACCTTTCCCTAAAGGTTGCAAAATTTGGAGAACAGTTGTTTTTACCATGTTGTATCCTGCATCTAATGAGAGGGGGAGAGAAGTGACAGTAATGCCTCCTATTTCCTCTTCCAAAGACCAAAATGCAAATAAAAATCATAAAAATACCACAAAAGATTTTTGTGATAATCTTCAGGCAAAGACACCATTTACAACTGAAAAAAGTCTACCTTAGCTGAAAACTGAAAATCATTTACCTTCTTGAACATAGAGTTCAAGAACTTTAGGATAATAGAATAATTGGAAAGCCTACACAAAGTTTTCAAGAAAATCCCCTAAATAATGTCAAATGGTTTTAGTAAAATGAAATGTTTATGTTTTAATAGTTCATGTGGAATTTAAATAATAGTCATTTTAGTATTATTTTCACTAAGAATGAGGCCTCTTCCAACACAACACTTCAAGAAAGGTAGAAAAGAAGTAGATTAATCAAGAACTCCAACAAAGCTTACTAGCACCAGAAACTAAAATTCACAACAATGATAACCTACATATGACAAGACAGAACCATTACAATCAATATTTTGTTAAAAAGGATATTACAGAGCTTCTGGATTGGTATCCCTATCTATTCTGTCAGAAAAAAGAGTACCTCTACCCAAAAACTCCAGTATCTGAAACTATATGCCTGTGATTTAAAATAAATACCAGCTTTCAACCTTGCTGAATGAACCCCTGATTGACATGGGCAGAATAAGAAGTGGAAGCATGCAAATCTGCTAACTTTTCCTCCTCTCTGTAGAAACAAAAGCAAACACACATTAAAAGGAAAAACCAACCCAATCTAAAATCAAACCAGTGCCACTCATGAAAAAACCCCTCAAACTAACCAAAACAAACAAACCAAACCAAACAACTCCAGCTCACTGCCAGCACAGTCTGAACTTCACACTGCAGACAGTGAAACACTGTATCAACTATTTGGTACCACCAACAGCAACACAAACACATGCCAAAAATCACAGGCACTCCTATGAGAAGAGGGGCAATACATGGTTTTGATAGAGTAATTCTCAAGCTGTAGAGAAGAAAGCCGTCAAAAGGAGGAAACTCATTTCACCCTTCAGCAGGGCTCAATGCTCTTTTTGGGACTACCAGCTTTTGAGAAGCTGAAGTATTTTTGAAGCAGTATTTATCTCTTTTTCCCTTGTTACCTATGGATGTCTGTCAGTTATGGATCATTGGCAGTAATGAGAAAGCCTCACGGTGTTGAGTGCTCCCAGTCCACAGCACAAACCACAAGCATGGGCCCCACAGCAGTTGCACTATCAGGATGAAATTTGGCATGTAATCCATCAGAACAGCACTGTCTATGAGGATACCTCATCCCTTTTTACCCAGACTGTGCTCCAGGGCAACTCCCTTCACAGCTAAAGAAGAAAAGCCAGCTATACAGAATTATGGGGGAAAATGGAACCATCAGGATATAGCAAAAGTCAGTTTTATGGTAGATATGGCGAATCCTTTGGAAACAAACTCCTAAAATATTGTAGGAAATTGATTCCAAGTGAACCTGTAATTAATAGTAAATCTCATCTCCCTCAAGGCTATTAGAAACTACACAAAACTATACCTGCTTAATGTTTCAAGTCACTTCAACAGAATTATAACCAACCAACACTATGATTCCTTTCCCATCAATGTCACATGAAAGATTCAAATGCAATTTTTAATAGCACTCACAGGATCTATGAACATTGATACATGGGCTACATTAAAACAAGAAGAGGACAAATTAATCTGTTGCAGTGTGTGTCTAGCCATTGAAAAAGTAAATTTCTTTCCCATATCCAATTAGGAATGGTGCAAAATTTACAGAAAGTGGGTCTGAGAGTCTATTTTACATTTGGCTTCAGTGTCTGCAGAAGTGCACATCTGTGTTTATGGATGATATCTGACTCTTGCAGGAGATATTTAAAAGTATTTCCAACAGAGAAAAAATTAATCATATACTTACTGCATGGGGTGTTTGGTCTGCTCACAAGCTGTGGGAATGAAAAGATAGCTGACATTTCTACTTCGTGGTTTTGATTTTGATTCTTTTCTTCAGTCTGGTCAGCCCAAGCTACTGATTTTTGTCTTTGAATCAGCTGCTCAACCTCTGCATATTCAGTCTCAGTTAAGTCATTTGTCAACCCAGCTCCTTTCAACATCAGGTGTTGCTTGCGAAGCACTGGAAGTGCAGTATTTAGTACTCTGTAAAACAGCAAGAGGCAAGACAAGTTCCCTTAAGAAAACACAATTTAACCCAGAAAACAAAAAGTTTGAGAAGAACTTTGCTTCTGTTTCAATTAAAAATAAATTCTCTAAACAGGTCTTCTCAAGTTACATGAGTCAGAACGTAAGTCTTATCCCTGCCATGAAACCATACTTACTTTTCTGTTTGCTTATTATACTGATCTTGAAGGGACACCAGG